>VCRD01000727.1:0-102826 GCA_006783055.1 Trinorchestia longiramus | reverse complement strand
GCTGTCCACCCTTCATATAGTAAACTACTGGATCGTAATTGCCTCTGTCTGCGCTGTGTTAGCTACAGCACGGGAGTGGACTACTTGCATTTTTTCCGGTGGAAAATATATTATATTTACCATGGGAAAAAATGCAAGTAGTCCACTAGTGCTTTCCACCCTTCAATTATAATTTCTACTTGTTCTTAACCGCACCTTGTAATATTTGTGATTGTCATTATATCAACGAAAGATGGAGCTATGTAACCTTAATCTCGACTCTCATATGTATTTCTAGGCAGGTGTCTTGAGTTATCCTAGACCAAAAAGAAGAATTGAAGGGTGGACAGCACTAGTGGACTACTTGCATTTTTTCCCACGGGAAAAAATGCAAGTAGTCCACTAGTGCTGTCCACCCTTCATATAGTAAACTACTGGATCGTAATCGCCTCTGTCAACGCTGTGTTAGTGACAGCACGGGAGTGGACTACTTGCATTTTTTCCCGTTGAAAATATATTATATTTACCACGGGAAAAAATGCAAGTAGTCCACTAGTGCTGTCCACCCTTCAATTATCCCGTTCTTGTTGGTTCCAGGTAGCTTTCGGTCAACAAATATCATAATAGCTTCCTTACAAAACCCGGTAACCAAAAAGATACCAGCCCTACCAGTAGGTAAATGATATTGAATCACATGTGAGCAAGTGCAGCATCCCAAATGTGAACAGCTGATACAACATCACATAACAGGTGGTGCTGCCCAGCTTCTGAACAGGTATGATAGTACCGCATCACTTGTTCACTAGCGCAGCGAGAGACACATTCTGGAATAGAGATACTAGGCTGCCCACAGGCGCTCTGCATAACAAGGGCCTGGTCATTCTTATAACCGAGATCAATAAAGATCCCGTTACTTAAGCACAAACAAAGAAAATCCTTAGCTTGAGCTCTCTATACTACGAATAAGCAGTGGATTTATTAATCCTGCATGCATTCACGTTATGGAATACAGTGGTACAAAGATTTGTGTTATCGAACATTTCACGCTCACGTGGTATTACATACTCAACCCACATCTTGTTTGCGTCTTAACCAACTGGTTTTGTTTTTTCTCTAATTGAATAGAATTTGGAAAGAGACGACCAGGACCGCATTGACACTGGCATATCCTCTAGTAGGCTCACCGACATATGTAGAACATGTCAGGCGACTTGGTATAGTCTCCCCATTGACCTACATACGGGCAGAGTTGCGAGCCTGCAGTCTCACGAAAGAAGTTGATCAGTGTATTCACCAGCAAGCTAACGTCAGCAGTATGGAGCTCCTGATACATGTGGGTGTGGGTAGGTTAGTTTGATATTGACAACCGCAGACCAGTGATAACGTAGGCGCAGAAAATATTTTTAACCTGTGATGCGGTGTTGGGGCACAGGGTTCAAACTTTGAAATTAGGACACGTGCATCTGATTCAAATTTTTTTATCTAAATAGTGTGAATTCGGTATTTGTGCTTCCAGAATTTATTTTGATATTTATGTAGGGAAACTGTGTCAGACGATATCTTCGAGTGTTTTTAGTCACCTCTTTATTTTATATTTTTTCTGAATCCTTCTTGAACTTAAGTTGATAGAGTTTATGAGAATTGAGTAATTACTCAAAAGCCTTTTATCAATGGATTGAAGAAACAATAGAAAAATATTACTTGTTAAACCCAATTCCTTGTTGACTCCTTTAACCTAAAATTTTACAATAAATCTTCAAAGAGTTTGGGAAAACTGCTTATAGAATGTTGCAGTTCTTTGGTACTCGTGAATGAGTCCCGGCATAGTAAATACAGGAATTTTAACTACAAATCACACACACACACACACGCACACCGTGTCGCATTGACTGAACTTTATTCCTTAGCAGAATATATTCTTTAGAATTGAATTAAAGGTGGTCGTTTCTTAGTGAATTTGTTATCCTGAAGAGGATGTTTGGTTTGTGCAAATTATGAGTAAGTTGTAAAGCCACAGAGAACAGAAACTATTCTAGAAATATAAATTCTACTTGCTGAAACTTACTACTAGTGTAAGTTCACTGGTATAAGTTCACTAGTATAACTCACTACTACTCTAAGTTCATTAATCCAAATTACTCACCACTAATATAAGTTCACCGGAATTACTCACCACTAATATGAGTTCACTAGAATAACTCACTACTAGTATAAGTTCACCACCATAACTCACCACTAGTACAAGTTCCCATGTATAATTCACCACTAGTATAAATTCACTAGTATTAGTCCCCACTAATATAAGTTCACCTGTTAGACACTCAGGCCAAGAAAGCTTTGCAGTGGATTTCTTCTGCGCTCCTGACGTAAAAATTATTACAGACTTTGAACTACCCATTGACACGACATTCAAAAAACTTAGAATTTTCCGAAGTGGTCATTGCTGTAACTTACTCCGGGGAGCACTTGAAACCTTTGGAGTTTCAATGTGTTTTCCAGAAAGTCATATTCTTTGACTTTTAATTCATACCTTCTACAAAATGCGCTGTGTAGCTAAAAAGAATTATATCAATGAGTAATGGGCTGCGACACTGACTCTCTAGTACCTTTCATGTACTTCTATCGTCAGAAATTATGACAGAAGATTATCCCTGATCGCAATCAACTTCTCAAAAGAATGCGTTTAGCAGAGATGTAAACATCGACTCACCGACTGTGAACTGCTGCGGAAATTCATAGGTGAAATCATTACTGTTTTGTCTGCAGTCAATGGGTAAATTTTTCCGAAGTGCTTTACTGAGATGCAACTACGATAATAGTAAGAACAAAAAATTCAATATTAGCTGCAATTGTTCATGTTATACTCGTATGAGTTCTGACTTCAGAATCGGCTCAAGGCCTCTTCAAATTTTTTCTGCTGTCTTCGACAAAGTTGTCAAATTAACAATAATGTCCGACAAGTATAAAGTAATTTACGAAAATATAGAGAAATTTACGATAAGGGACATTAATCCGGCTTCAAAGTAAAGCTGATTGATTCGTCATTTCGAGGTTATGGGAATTGATAGGAATCTATTTATTCGCACGTGTTTCACTTCTTTTTTTAGTCCCAGCTCCCTCGCCCTGAATTTTTTTACTTCCGGTCGCATTTAAAAAGTGTGCTTTTAATTTTTTGTCATTCTCAGATTTCAACCAGCTGTAAAAACCATTGTAGTTAATATGCAAATCCTTTTACCGATTTTCGTTAATGTTACTGGAAACATTTTATTTGAAACTAGAATTAAAATTTCCACATAGTTAGAAGTAGTAGTAGTAGCAGTAGTACGCGAAATAATTGAAGTAGTGGTAGTAGCAGTAATAACAATATATTGCTAACGCTAATTTCCACATACGTATCTTTTACACTTTTTATGTAATAATCTGAAATAATTAAATTAGCTTGGCAACTGGTAAAACTTTATCTTTAGGGCTCTCATACTTTTCCATTGGAGCGAATAAATTAAACTCAATTGAACAAAATTATTTGGTCCTCCCTTTTAACAAAAGGGGGTTTCCTTCAAAAGTAATTGAAGAATCTTAGCATTTGTGATACGACCAATTTTTACCCTTAATATGCACGAGCTTTTGTATAATAATGTCTATGTTTGCTACTCATCGAGTAGGATGATGTCTGCAAATCGAGATCTTGATGTGGAAAGACGACTTTTCTGAACTTCCAATCCAATAAGAAGCCAAGCTATCAAGTAGTCAAACAAGAAATGACACACAGCGCAGGAAATGAATAAAATGCATCTGAAATGTTAGAGACCTAATTTATTGATTTAAATAAGCACCACGTTCATGAATGACTTTTCTTCAACGAATCTCTAAATTATTATTCCGATCTTCAAAAATACTCTCATAATTTAATGAAGTGAAAAGTTCGGATCCTTCGATGACTTTATCCTTATTGAAGAATGTTTTATTGCTTATGAAAACGTAAAATACTTCAGTATTGGGTGAATACGGAGTATGAACCCGCATTTAGCAATCAGTCTATGCAGGTTTTGTACAAATAATTCAGATGCATGTGGTCGAACGTTACTGTGCAGCAAAATTAAGTTACCCCGATTTATGCGTTTAGGATGTTTGTTTTTCGATTTTTTTTGTGCACATGTTCAATTTCTTAAAAATATGAGGGTATTGTTATTCTTTTCCATTTCCTTAACATTTAATCATGACTAACCCCTCAGAAAACCCCCCTGCACAATAATCATCAACCATTAGGGCCGAGAATGTTTTGGGCGTTGTTTTGGTGATTCATTTGCACCCAACTACTGGTTTACTCTCTCACTGTTGCCAGGATGTACCCATTTCTCATCGCATCTACAGATTTTGTGCAAAAATACTTTTTCCCCAGTTGGAGGAGCAACAGAGTGTGCAATCTGAAGCTATTGGTTTTTCCAGCATTGTTTATTTGACATTGAACAAACCTATCCCGTTTATTTATTCTTCCAGTTGCTTTTGAGTGTCAAGAAACAATTTTACGAAATGTTTTCAGTTCAGATGCAAGTTCTAGTTAGACAACAAAATCCACAACTAACCCAGATAATGCTCCATTTTGTGTGTGAAAACCTCGTTTGATTTTGTAACACATGGTACTGATTTTCATAGTTAAGTGAAATTACTCCCATTCTCCATTTTACTATGGGATAGTACACGAAGTGGCAGACAAGTCTCTTAAGAGCGACCTAGATAAACAACCGAAACAAAACAGGTTCATACCTAGTTACTTCGCAAGAGTAGAAAAAATGACAAACAGTGTCTTAGTTATTTCGAATTCTTCGAGGGTGGCTAAAAACTTGTCTAATTATAAATTGCACATGTCATCCCGTTTCCATTCGTCCTAGAACGTACCTTTGCTCCGTGAACGGTAACACAGATCATGTAAACAGGTTTGAAACGCACAGTGAAATTTATATACCAAGAAGTATCCCGTACTTTGAGAAAAAGTACACTGTTCATTCTCATTTCAATTTTTTCTCTAATACCTACAGAAAGTAGCAACGAATGTTGAGACAATTAATTATGGATACATTAAACTTGCATGCTGTGATGTAGATATCAAAATAATTTACTTGAACTTCCTGATCGAGTGCACTTATGAGGAGTTTCCCATGCACAATGAAAATAAGACTATAATATATTTTTATTTATTATTTGTTTAAATTGTCATGATAATGAAAATCTTATTATCATATAAAACTGCTCACGCCTATGACAGAACAACCATATTTCTTGATTTTATTCGTGTTTTTATCTTCAGCGTAGGATAATTTCTGCAAGGGGACTTTCAGTGGCACACAACTACTCATTGCAGTACATTACACAAGTTCCATCCTTCAAT
This sequence comes from Trinorchestia longiramus, assembly GCA_006783055.1. Lineage (NCBI taxonomy): Eukaryota > Metazoa > Arthropoda > Malacostraca > Amphipoda > Talitridae > Trinorchestia > Trinorchestia longiramus. The sequence goes on along the minus strand of VCRD01000727.1, from coordinate 97,461 downwards.
AACGTAAAAACGACTTCCCGAATCCGACCCAGGAAGGGAAACAAAAAATAAGAAACCCCCAAGAATATTCTACTTGCGTCTTAAAAAACTAGACCTCCACCTGCCCGGGCTAGGGCATGGCCCCAATTCTAGAGGATGACCAATCCGGTTTGGCAGTAGTTGGTCTTCTTTCTGGCACAGTTAGGATCGAGAAAATGTACTTCAATTATAGCGCTCTTCGAATGATACGCTTCACGGTAGAAATTCGACATAGACTGTCGTCAATGTCGCTTTAAGAGCATAAAAAAATTGAATTTTTGCACTCTCCCGGAAGATTCGTATTTTGATTTATCAATGAAAAGGTCTCCTAATCAAATGAAAACAACAGAAAATTGAAAAAAGTGTTACTGACAATATTTAAGGATGCGAAAACCTATTTATATACTGTACATCTGTGCATAAAATTTAGAACTAAAGCTATTTTTTCTCCTCATAAGACAACTCTTTTCGCTTTCTGGTTGCATAATTTTCCTTTATTCTCGTAATTAAATGATGATATTTATTGTCGTTTAAAAATGTTTTAATCTACAGGTTATAACGGCGACACTGCTTGTTTCCAGCTCTGAAGGTCTACCCCAGACGCCTGATAGACCTGAAACCTCACCTGGGCAGACTCAAGTATCTGGATTCCAGCCCTCAAACAGCAATGAAGACAGGGTAACAGAGCGTGAAGACTACTCAATCAGCACTACTAGTCCAATCTTAGATCTCGAGCAGCTATCCGGTATGTTTCTGAATTCAGATCTCGATAAAAACTTTCACTTTGAAAATTCTCAAAGCACTTATCCTTCCTTCACTACTGAGATGAATGGACAAGAGCCAGAAAATGCTTCTGAAACCATTATCCAACCTTTGACTGAAAATTCCCTCGTTATTGAACATATGAATCTTGAATTCTTACCGAATAGTGGAGAGCAAACAAGCACTGTTACTTATGAAAGCTGGAATATGGACCGCACAGACACTCCTGGAAATGAAGTCATGAATGAAAAAAGAGAAAACACTGACCAGCAACTGTCGAGGAGACCAAAGCTTCACCGAAGTAAGGAGGCAGAAGATCTTCCAGGAGATGTAGAGCCTACTGAAAAAAGTGACGCAATGGAATTGACTTCGAAGGAAAATAGGAGTAGTAACACTAGCGCTCAGGGGCGCTCCCACGTATACCGTGAACACCACCACAAAAGTCACCATCCTAATCATCGCAGTCATCATCACGACTACCACAGTCGCTATGACCATGATTATCGTCGTCGGTCGCAACATAAGCACAAAAATCGCCGTCATCGTAACAAATATCACCAAAACGACAGCCGCTACCACAGTGAACATAATATCGACCACGTTCATATCCATGATCATAACCACGAGTACCCGCCAGCGTGCTCGGCTTACCCTCCACCACCAGAGAAGCACTATTCAAAGCCCGAACATGATGGCTATAGCGATCATGGACACCACTCTGACTATCATGGCCACCATTCTAGTTTTCACGATGAACACTATTCGCGGGGTAAATATAAGTTCTTAGACCGGCACGGCCATCCGGATAAGGCGCACTCACTCTACCACAGGCAAAATCACTATGAACACTACCACAATGACCATCCTGGCGGACACGGCCATAACAGTCATCCAAGGAAACATAATTATCATCGTCATCCCAAAGGTCATGATCATCGTGATCGCCATAAAGACCACGATCATCATGGTAAACATAGAGGTCACGATCATCGTGGTCATCATAAAGGTTATGATCATCATGAAGAACATAAAAGTTACGAAGATCATGACCATCATGGCTGCTATGACTGTCACCACGAGCACCCCCATCATCACGACCGTCGACGGCGTCACCGCGAACATCACCATAAAGATGACGGGAGCTGGAGTTTCGGGAACTTCTTCAAGTTGCCAATGATCGGCCATAAGATTACGTTGGGCATTTCAGGAGGCTTAAAAAAGCGCCACCATCGCTGAACATCTATGTCATTGGGACTGAGGTTGTGGTTTCTCAGAAATTTAAGGTGTTCTTACTCCTAAGTGCCTTCGTTCGGCCACTCGAAACGAGTAGAATATTACTCAGAACTAGTATCCGGATACACGAGTCAGTCAGGATCTCTGCCTCCCGAAGAATAGGCTCAACTATTTTGGAGACTTGGATTAAGGTAATTTTGAGACTCTTTAACCCTGGAGCACTGAACATGGGTATAGTCGTTACTAGCCTCGAACAAACTATAACCATGTTTAGTGCTCCAAGGGTTATGTGTACACTTAACTTACTTGCACTTGCAAATAATTTTCACTTATTTTTCTCGGCAAGATCACTATACTTACGTATTTGAAACAATACCTGGCCAGAAAAAACAATTTATCCATGAGCTATGAGAGCCTTTTTTTCGATTTATTTATAGCTTCCATCCGAACTTTTCTAATAATTCTAAAAGCTTTTGCATCTTTTGTATCTTTAATTTTGGCCATAATTGCAGCAGCTGTAGACACAAATCGTTCAATGTTGATGGGAGCGGCGATCAGGTACGCAGGTCCTTCTGAAGCTCATCCCTTAAATTTTTAATAGCGTTAAATCTGGAGTCTGCAGTAGCCACTCGATGTGCTGGTATCATCCCCTATGCTCTGAGAACCACTTATGAACGATATTAACCACGTAAATGTGAGCGTTGTCGTCCTGAAATGTTCCATTAGTATCAGGAAAAAAGAAGTTCATTAAGGAGTGATATTGGTTATCCAGGATCTGCAAATAGTCACAGGATGTCATCAACGTGGTACAGAGGAACGCAGATTAATGTCTAGTTCAGGTATAACAGCCCCAGATCACCATGCTGCCTCCAGATTATGGCACACAGCGACCGATGCATGATGAATTCCTTGCTTCTCGTGATTCTTTTTACACTAATGCACGCATCACTGAAAGAGAATGAACCACGATTTACTGGACATCATGATACGTCACCAGTCTAACAGTCGTTTCGATGTTCCTTAGAAGACTGATGCAGCTTTTTCTAAATTTCTGCAGACACAAGTGGCTTTCTGATCGAGGTATAGTTACGCACGTGCAACTTTTTTTGGCTCGACACATAGTCTTCAGAGAAATTGTTTCAGGAGATCTACGCTGATTTTTATCAATCAAACGCTGCAAAGAGCACCTGTCTCATTATGAACTAAATGCCTGCTGCATTTGCTCCGAGATAGAGCTGTTTCGCCACCTTGTTTCCATCTTGTAATCGTTTCCTACAAAGTCATACAATTTTTTTCCCTGCAGTATTTATGATAGAAATAGCTCACATTCACAGTATAAGGTCTAAATTTTCCTTTGTCCTCGTTTCAATCCAAGCGTTGTCAGTAAACTTCTTGAAAGCTTACGAAAATCAGTGATATATCCTGGAATGAAAGTTTTTAGTCACAATTTTTGATAATTGTTAATAAAATTTTACTCAACGAGTTTCCAGCTAAGAAATGGACTACGGAGACTATGATTGCCCCACCCGCTGGAAGCCCACAGTATTTGCAGCAACAGCTCCACTCAAGATCGATGGTGGTCAAGTAACAGCGCAATCAAGTGTCATCTGCAGCGTGACAGGTGAAATGTCTAGCTCAGGTATAACAGCCCCAGATCACCATGCTGCCTCCAGATTATGGTACACAGCGAGCAATGCATGATGAATTCCTTGCTTCTCGTGATTCTTTTTACACTAATGCACGCATCACTGAAAGAGAATGAACCACGATTTACGGGACATCATGATACGTCACCTGTCTAACAGTTTTTCGATGTTAGTTAGAAGACTGATGCAGCTTTTTCTAAATTTCTGCAGACACAAGTGGCTTTCTGATCGAGGTATAGTCACGCACATGCAACTCCACCACCACAGAGTTAGAAGCCACCGTGGTCGAGTGGTCTGCGGCCCGTGTTCTGTATCGGGTCTCGTAGAAAGACCGCGGGTTCGAACCCGGCCATGGACACGAGTTATTTCTCGTACGCCGCGCCGTGCACTCAACCCGCTAAGCACTCAACTCCTCGCCCATGAAGACGCCCATCAACCTCCCGGGATCGTCGCATGCAGCTCACCATCACCCTTACTCTTAGAATGTTAACCTTAAGAATTTGAAAAACCAATGTACTAATGTCTATGTACTGTGTACTCGATTGGAAATAAAGATTGTTTGTTTGTTTGGACGGGCACCTCTTTTGAAGTCTGAACCAGCATTTGTAATGCTAGTCAGGCACGATCATCACAACACAATTGGGTTGTCAAGGTGGATTCCTAAAGATATAAGGCGCCTTTAGTATTGCGAATATTGGTGTAACTAGGAAAAATGATAGGGTACATACCGCAACATACAAAATTGGTTGCACATGGTCCCAAATGTAGTACGATTTCATACTGATTATTCTATAAGTGATAAAGACTCGATTGGTTTCGAAGAAATCGAAAAAAAATTAAGATTAATGATTCGTTTTAATAGATATTAAATCTTACATGCGCCTCCTAGGTCTAGTGTTGTCTTTTCCGAACACAATTTAGAACAATAGTTTATTTTGTAATTCATTCTTTTCTGGTGTTCTACCTGTATCATACCCATCAATGAAGCAGCGAACAATTATGAACATTCATGGCCTTCACGTTGAGTGGCAGTTATTCCTAGCATATTTATACCCACAAACTCCGTCACTATTCTCGAATGCTGTTCACTTTTAGAGCGAGTGAGTGATACTAATGTAAATACTTTCGAGCGGTTCATTCATGTTGTAAGGTGTAGCTTATTAATGTTATAAAATTCATCCCTAGAACTTATACTTTCCACGTTACTTTACAGAGATGAAATGTTGCCTTGCAGTGAAATAACGCATGCTAACTCTTACTTCTATATTTTATACCAACAGTTGTTACTTTATCCAAGGCTCATCTACCAGCTGAACATTTACTGCAAGTTTATTTTTACAAAGAGTGATTACTGCGAGAATTTGTCCGGCAGAGTGAAAAAAATTGATAAATTATAAATGCCGATTTTAAGTTAAAGCTATGATTAACATTACCTTCGCCTGTATCAAAGTAAAAAATTCTCACATGACCTAGTCGTTCTTAAAATAGACTTTTACAGCCGAGATCTAGAACTACGTGCAGAAATTTGTGAAAACGGTTATGCATTATTCTACAGAGCATAGTATGACAAGTTATCCACTAGCAATGGGTTAAAAACCATGACTAATTTTAAGCTCAAAAAACCTTACTGAGGTTTCCGAGAACAGAGTAAGCAGACTTTATCATTTGTTGAAAATGATAAAGTCGCGTTTTAAAAAAAAATACATCATGAAATTGAGAGAGAATATTGCGAGCTCGTAAAATGTAATTGAAGTAAAAGCCTTGAAAAATAAGATAGTTGGCGAATCTTGTGAGATCTTTAGAATAAGCACTGTAGTTAAAAAAATGATAGAAATTGGAGAACGTACATGGGTTCATCTGGAACACAAGACCTGTCTCACGCAGAAAATATAGGGAGCAGCAAAATTGACTCCCATAAATTGCAACATTTTAATGGGAAGGACTGAGTCCGTTGAGCTTTGCGTCCCGGTAATAGCGCTCAAAGAAAAGTATCATAGCAGAAATATCCCACAACTTAATGTAATCAGAAGGAGAAATGAAATATGTATAGTGCTTTTTAGATTTATTAAAGATTTATTTCTTCCATCGTGAACACATTCTATATATGATTTTTATAGAATTATAATAAAAGAGAAGGCCATTTTAGTCGTTTTCATAGAATGACTAGAATTACACAAGGCAGAATGAACCCTTGAAACAAGAAAAAACGAGCACTCAGGCCAAATGGACAATAGAATAGCCGGTTGATAATCTTCGCAAAGGGTCGAAAGCGCCAATTCAAGAAGAAAAGTTTGAGGAATACGTGCAAAAATCGATTAATATTGTAATATCTGGGTCTTGTGAGGTTCAATGGAAAGACTTTCTTTCCTTTTACCCTCCCTGAACTAACACCTCAGAAACCACACTGAGGGCTCGTCTGTCCAGCTGCATTAGAGCGTCTAGTCCCTCTGAAGCCATCAACGCAAAAACTAAGATTTACGCTACTGCTAACAGTCTCAAATAAAATACAATCGACAGCCTCAAATAGAACACCTGATAAGACCCGATAATATGACCGTTATAATGAATTATGCATACGAGCAAGTTAGGTGAGCTACGTTAGCATTATAATAAAAAAATAACCATTCGTTTAGTCACATTACAGAACACGCAGACCTAACTTGTTTATAGTGAAAGTGCTGGAGTTCTATTACCAAATTAGGATCGTAAACTACCGTCCAAAAATAGAGCACCCAAAGAAATTGATGGAAAACTAACCCTTTCAAGTCTGATGGTACATATTTCATACCGTCGAAGAGGTCATGTTTAATGCTTGGTGATACAGAAAGCATACCACTTTTTAAAATTGAGTTTCTGTGCTGCTCAGCAGCTCAAAATTGTAACCACCATCACATATAAATGTAGGAGAGTATCCTTATGAATCTTTAAATTTTTGAACATGTTACACCTTTCCATTACAAGTATGAGCCTGAAAGGGTTAAATGTACCATATATTGGGTAGGCCTACTAAATGAATAAAAAACGGCTATGAAATTAGCAGATGAAAAATCAAGGGCATTTTTTTTCGAGCATGTTCGCCTTTGTCTGACGACACGCGAAGCGGAGCGACAACTGCGCTTCAAGTGAACACTTGGGCAAGATGTTCACTGACGCTTCGGACAGAAATTCTCAACAGCATGAGTAGGCCCACACAAGAGACGAGAGTGAGTCCCGAAAACGCATTTTCAAGAGAAAATATTAAATGAACGAAATGTATTTTAGTATAATTTCTTACTGTGTTCTTAGGGGACGAACAGGCACGGCTCAATATACATTATTAATGTAAAATATTTTGATTCTAAACCTTCACATACATTAATTTCAAACAGAGCTACGTAAACAAGAATAATATCGCCTAAAAAGTATAGGAAGTACAGATTTAAGGAAAAGGAAAGTGAAAGAAATTAACAGAGCTGCCAAACGAAACAATTCATGAGTTAGAGACACGAATTCAAGCGGTGAAACATTCGCTAAAAAAAGTTAACAGATCTAAATAAGATTCCTAAAAAAATGCTGAACACTATATTAATAAACAGAAACAACGTATGTCTCAGAAACACATGTGAATATAAGCAAATACTGAACACATAGTGCTCCAACATTTAATGTTACAATCGCAACGCTACGAGAATCATTTTACTTCGACGGTTAATGAAAGACAAGTAATTCTTTCAATAGTTAGCAGTTATGCAGAGCAGCTGATTAGGACACTAAGTAGACCTCACATAGAAGTAAGCACCACGAGCGGTAATTTATACGACTAACAGCGAGAAGGCGCAGTAACAGGCTTATTTATGAAGAAGAAGCTGCATAATAACATATCAGTATTCTCTTGTATTTTCCCCCTACACCAGCACCTTAATACGAAGAACCAATCTGAAGAAACAATTCAAGGCTGATGAAGACCCAAAATTCTTCCCCATCACCTACAAGCAACGGTGATCACGGGGACAGAAAGCAGGATTTAGTTTTCCTCGTGATGAAGTGAAACCTGCATCCCATTCAGACAAACCAGTACTCTCTGACAACGAAAACAAACAATTAAGAGAACAGGAAAAACAAAAATGGAGTGAAAGAAAAAGAACGAAAAAGTATGGAAACATAAAAATGGTATATGTAAATTGTAAGGAATGAGAGGAAAAGAAGTCATGAAAAAAGACGAAGAATGAGAGAAAAAATAGAAGAAACTATAAAAAAGTCCATAAAATAAATGCAAAAGGAAATAAGAACAAACTTATTGGACAAGAGTTAGCAAAAACAAGTGAAAAATGCTTCGTTTGAGAAACGGGGGAAAAATTAAAAAACATCATTTAAAAAGAACGAAAAATTAAAAACGGAAAAAAGAAAGGACTCGAAACTGTTGCAACATCTGCAACAGACAGTACCAGTACTGAGCGTAAGAACTATAGTATACGTAACAAACGCACATTTCACGAAACTGGGTCAAAGCGAAACAATGGAAAAATCAATAAAGGTACTCAGCAGATTTCAGCCACATTCATTCCTACATTTTAGATTTAAAATCACCATATTTTGCGACTACCCATACCACACGAAGTACCGGACTCGTAGTTTCTTTGGTATTACATTGTCAATAAATACGAGAATTGCCACTTGAAACTTACTAACATTTGAGTTTAGGTCAAAGAAAGTCAGCGATTTTGGAGGGAAATTGAAAGAAATAGATTTATGTGCAATTAAAAATTCAAACACTTGGTTATGGAGAACACAATGCGGACACACGCTACGAAATTATTACTTAATGCATCATTTGTTCAGCAATAACGGAAACGCTCAAAACAGAGCCAAACATCACCCTCATTTGGGTCTATCGTATCATTTTAGAATACCATTAAGGACGGACTTTTTACAGCCCTTTGAGGCTGCTGATGTTCTACAACAGATGATACGGAATTAGTTTTTCATGCAGTTCACATTTTGTATTGGTTAAACGAGTTGAAAAATAAATTATAAAGCCTTTTAGCCCTTCCAACCCATTATAACACTAAATATTACATTAGTCCATAGATAATTAATGGTTAAAACGCTTAAATTATGCAAAATGAATTTCAATCGCCAATGAAACCACAAACTCCTGTCGGTTCAGACTAATTATTCACTAAGTTTAAAATCTCATGATATTCAAAGTTACATCACAAACACCTCTTACAAGACGAGTACAAAAATATAGAAAATTGTCTTATTAGAAACGTTGTGACAATAAGATCGCAGTTACATTAAAACTAAGCAGTCCATAAGCTACCTCAGAAAGTGTGTTCTTTAAGTGAACCGTACACTCACGTGCTCCTCCTGGGCGTTAGTGTATCAGAATATCCAACTATCAGAAATTTAGGAGTCGTGAGACGACATGGCATGTAGAGTCGTGGCATACCGTCATAGTGGCAGTATGGGTGTTGACCATACTGATGGGGAGTGTGTATCATCTTTAGGTTCTGATCTTCTAATCGTTTCAGAGACAAAAATAGCTGCGTCATATATAAAATACGAATGTGCTAAAACAATACAAAATAATGTAAATTAATGTGTCCATGTGTCTGCCTGCCATAGGAGGCAATAAAGAGACTTACTGTGAGCCTCTTGCTGTGTAGTGCGCGGCAGAGGAACATACCGCGCCAGGAGGTCGCGGTAGCCTTTGCCTATAGTGGCGACCATCGGATAATGTCGACTACTCGAGCCTTCAAGATTCTCGTCATCCTCGTCGTCACCCTCACACAAAACATCATCACAAGGCGTTCCCGGAGCATTACTTTCACTACTTGACGAGCCCAAGCTCATACTGGATGAAGATTTATTACTTACGTTCATGGACTTCTGTGAAGAGGGTGACAGAGTGGGAGGGACATCTGCCTTACTCACGTTTCCAGATCCAGCATTCCAGAGTGAGAAGTCTCTCTTCAAAATACCGTTATCGCTTTTGCTGCCACTATCAGAAGATGAGGACGGGCCAGTGCGACCACTGCCTCCGCTTCTTCTAAGCTTCTGCTTCACCACCTCTCCATTTCTCTCGCTGGGGCTGTCTTGAGGCGGATTGGAGGAGGACGAGGAGGAAGCGGAAGATGAGCAGAGGGGGAGGATGGCACGTACCTCGCTTTCGAAAGGACGGAATACCGTGATAGGGCGCATGGACACCGCCTCCGCCACGATGATGCACCCCCAGCTCGTGCCCACGTACAGTTCACGGCCACATACACCCAGCGCCGACACCTGAATGCAGTGAAAAGAAAACATCCCAAATACATCCACTGGTAAATATGAAAAAAACAATGTTAAAAATATTTTTATGTGTTTAAAGTATGAACGTTTGGTACTTGTTCTCGTATGAGTCGTTTTGTCTAGCCAAACCATGAACAGAGAAACGAGACTGGTAGTGTATACATTTCGCATGCATTGTTTTTCAAAAGGATACAACTAGGATTAAAAAAGTCTTCTCGATATCACGATGTTTTAAGTTTTGGTTCGAGCTCATTTGTATCAAATCTGATCCCGATGAATCATGCAGTTTTCTATCCTTGCGTTTAATGGCATGACATTTCAAAGGAGTACGGGGTGCGAAAGTCATATGTAATAAACGAATAACACATGAAGATTGCCATCAGAATACGTTAAGGAAATACACAAACAAGAACGCTTCCGAATATTCAGCAATGACGATTTTACCAGCTGGTTTTGTCCGCCGATGTACAGGTCAGGATTGTCTGACCACTTTACAACCGCCACTTTGCATACACCAAACGGTTCGGCCCACAGTAGAGCATCTAAACCAGGGCTTCCCAACCTGGGGTATATTTATTGTTAGTTTATAGTTCATAAAACCTAAAAGTTCTATTAAAGATTCAGTGGAATTTTATCGTTCTACTTACCTTTCTGTCAAAAATTTAGAGGTACATGCTCATCTGTCGAAATACTGAAGAGGTACAAGGTCAGAGAAAGGTTGGGAACCCCTTATCTAAACCATACCTATAGTATGTACATACAAAGATGGTGGTATAGAGCACAGTCCTATGGTCATGATGTGTTATTCTATCCATGAGCTTTATGGCACACTTCACCTACTAAATAATAACAAATTACTTAGGCACTCTCCTCCCAAAACTGAGGGAGTGACTGAAGCCTGGTGTCATCATCCACACGAAGTGGAACACATCTACTACGACAACAGTACCTTACAGTTGGCGGGTGAGAGCCGCTCTTCTATGCTGATACTCTGCAGGGACTCCGAGCAGGGCACCAGCTTGGAGCAGTCCAGCCTGTTGAGGACAGTCTGTTGCACAGCGTCCCAGTGGTACACAGCGCTGCCTGCACGCAAAGTGACATCTAATAGTTACCTCTTCTCCTTATGGAGGAACCGGAAACAAATTTTTAATACCCTTCTTACAATGAAAATTAAAAGGATTCGTTCAGTGTGTAATCGGTTGTTTTGAATAAATGAGTCGAATTTCTCGTAAACAGTGGTCCCAAATAAATTATTCAAAACTTTCTAACCCTTTAAGACAACTAGTAAAAATTTATGAATTGCTTTCTGTGATGCAGCGATGTTCGTCCGCATGAGAAAAATTAGCTGATTATGAAAAAGTTTCAAGCACAATTATATTCACTAATATTTGGTTTGCCAAAAGTCCAGTTTTGGTACACCTTCAACTTTCCTCAAAAATCGAACGGATTTAATAAACTAAAAATCTATTTTCCCAATTAGTAATAGCAGTCTTTTATTCAGGATGAGATAGTAATAAAGAAATCTAGCTACAATTTGATGGCCACCCGGACCATCATTGTAAAACAACTGCTACATGAAACAAAGAAATGATCACCACTGTGCAACTGAACGGCAGTAAGAAATTTACACCAAAAAAAAGTGGATCGGGTTTCATTAGGGCAGGGCGAGCTCGGTTTCTTACGTTTTGCTTTTTGTGAAAGATATTTTAGAAGGGAGATGCAAATCATTGTCACGAGTGCATTATCACAAAAACGAACATGAAAATAGCAGCCATTTCTAGAGTTAAAAGATTATGTGTGGGAAATGAGGCTAGACTTCGTCCCTTCTACTCTTCCTCAAAGTAAAAAAGGATAATCCAAAATGTAATCGATCCATGCGAAATAATAGCATCAGTAAATTCCCACGAAATATAAGCATCAGTGGTGAAAAGGGCATCAACAATAGTTTTCGTATTGATAAATCCTTCATAAAATTTAATTTAAAGTGCAATAGTACAACTTACCAGGATAACAGTACGTCCAAAGAGAGTGTCGGAGTTTTGGAGATACCACACTGTAGCTTTCAATGGCATGCGCTAGCAGCACGTCCCCAGCAGCCTCACAGTCACCCTCGGAGACGAACTCGAGACTATAAAACTCTTCATCCTGAGAGGCGTTCTCGTCGTCTTGCCGGCAAGAGGTAGAAGAAAAACGCTGAGCTGACGAAGGCTCCATAGCATTGTGGGATACGGTCTCCTGATTAATTACAAGACCGTCGCGCCGGAAGGAAAATACACTCATCCGACGACTGCTGACTCCGCACCATAGCTTCCTGTGACAGAAGAACAAACGCACTTGAATACGAAAGTTTTGTACTCTTTAGTCAGAGTTGATCGAGGCGGTAAAGACGCAACAGACGATTTTATAAAATGTTTTGCAGTTTTCTGCTCGGCGATGAATACGAACACTGCTCCAACTACACCACAACAAAAACAACGCGAAACAGTAAATTTAGTCGCAGGCTACTACTAAACAGCACCAATTTTAAAACACTTGTAACAGAAATGGATATCTTATTCCTACTAACGAAACGCTATGGTGGTTCTAGAATATATGTAATATTATAAGACGGTATCAACAATACGTGTATTTCCTATAATAAGTACATATGATGGTGCAGGAGCAACTGGAATTTAAGAGCCAGCCAAACCTCAATTGTCTCTTTTGAGTAGTGAACTTGTCGTCGTCTAGAATTATTAGAACTATACCTCTTTCGTATGGCTATCTGGAAATTTCATTCACAAGAAAATTATTTTTGCAAATAAGGAAACCTATACATGGAGGAGTGAAAATATGTATATTTACGGTGAGGAACTGTAAACAAATTAACAAATAACTGCGTAATAAACATGTCTCCAGTAATGAGTAAGGAATGAGGAATATGGAAATTAGAAAAACAAACTCCACAAAGACAACTTTTCGCCGATACAAAAATGGCCGACAAAATATTAGAAGTATTCACTAGGTAAAGCTCATCAGAGTCAAAACTTAGCTTTTACTGCAATAAAATTATTGGACATACATTCTAACTCACGTCTATCACTAAACAACGTAAATACTCTCGATTAGCAACTATAAAATATACATTTTGATTGAATTGGGAATTTAGTAACGCATTACCAGTTAACTGGATAAGTCAGCAACCGAAAGTGATCTCCATTAGAATAACCTGTTTTACCTTAGGTAACGCAGAGCGAAAGTACCTAAAAAGAGTAACAAGAAGACATGTCCCTCACCAGATGCCAGCGCTGATAGTGACAGCCATGCAGTGAATGGAGAGACTGTCGGCGGCGAGTTCGGTCATGACAAAGCTGCCTTCACCACACACAGGCGTGGTGGGGCGAGCGTCGCCACAGCACACGAAGAGGCGGCCGTTGGCGAGCGCCACCGCCACGCGGCGCAGCCCTGAATGCAGGTGCGTCATGGCCTGTACGGCGCTGCTGCGTGGGCTGTCCGGCTCCAGGCAGTACGAGAATAACCTGTTGCTGCTAGAGTGGCTGCAGGAGGACAGTAAATGCGTCAAAATCAAACGCGCTAACCGAATGGTAAATGCCAGCTGAGATGAGTAACAGTTTTACATCCGAGGAAGGGCCGGTAGTAGTCAATTAATCACACGCGGGAGGTGGAATGTCATGCGTTGTAGAATGAATATGGAAAATCTGGTGACAAAATAATACATATGCACAAGAACTATTGAGGTGACTAAATCATATGGGATAAGACGTGAAATATTCCCTCATTTCGACAAATAAAGCAGCCACACTAGTTACAAGAGACTCCATAAATAATTAGATCGCGGTAGTCAGAATTAATTTACTGAGGGTTAAATATAATACATACCAAGACATGTAACTCGACAAAGGAATTACAATCTAAAAAAATATTAAGTCTATTTACCAAGAAAAAATTTTCTCCTTGAACATAATTTTATTAGAAGAGCATAACTATTGAACGTACCGACACAGTACTTCTCACTCTCACAACAGTTGACGAGTGGAAGCCTCAGTGCTTAGGATAACGCTTGAAGAAACTTTATATTATATTTTGATTGGTGAATAGTGCCTGCAGTACCGCACGTACCTGTACCTGTATCCATGTATGATGCCTGCAGTACAGTACGTACCTGTACCTGTATCCATGTATGGTGTCGGCAGTACCGAACGTACCTGTATCCATGTATGGTGTACGCAGTACCGTACGTACCTGTATCCATGTATGGTGCCGGCAGTACCGTACGTACCTGTACCTGTATCCATGTATGGTGCCTGCAGTACCGTTCGTACCTGTATCCATGTATGGTGCCGGCAGTACCGTTCGTACCTGTATCCATGTATGGTGCCGGCAGTACCGTTCGTACCTGTATCCATGTATGGTGCCGGCAGTGTCACCGAGCCAAACGGTGGTATCGACGCAGCACATTGCAGTAATGGTGTCAGGGAGCCCCTCCACGGTGCTGTAGCTGCTCCACCCACAGCTGGGTACGTTGGAGCGTCGCGTTGAAGAGTTCACTCCCCCTGTATGACAGAGTAACTTTCTAATAAGCCATACGCTGTAAGTTTTTCACATAGGGTAATTCAATCGCATCGCGCTTGCAATTATTACATTGTATACGAAGAGACAAAAGCTCTAAATACTAAACAATGTTTAGTGCTAGATAAAAAGTGTAAAAATTACACACGCAACCTACCTGTACCGTAGGCGGCGTTGCCAACGCTGCAGTGGAGACCAACGTTTGGAGATGAGCCTCCAGCTGTGAGCATATCCAAATGGGGGGATGTGCGGCTGACCCACACACCTCCCATGGGGGGGCTTAAACAACAACTACCTTCATCCTCGTCGTCTTCTTCCTCCCAAGCAGCATCTACGAGCAAGCGACATTTGTAGGTGGAGCAGAGAAGAATTCAAAGAATAGAATAAGGCAATAGGAACGAGCCGTTTGGCCCATTCTTGGTTCAATACCGAAGTCCCATGCCGAACGTTTTTCTTAACGAAAAACAAAAATTCTCTCAGCAGTTTGGTCGTAAATCCCCACTTACCAGAAACTTTTTACTCGCGTGATTTCGTTTAGTACGATTCAACTGAAATTCCAGTAATATGGACTTTTCATAATGTAAAATTCAGCTGAATACTACCACCTTGGCACGCCTGAAACGGCTAGACTTCAGGAACTGCAGTACTCACTCTGCTTAGCATGAATTGAGTGTTTAGAGTGAAACTTTTGAAAAATTCACACCGAAGATGTCTAAAAATCCTACATGGACCACTGTCCTTCTTGAAATACATTTGCTATAATTCCCCCAAGTCCTATATTCTGAATGTATTGTTCAAAAGTTAGGTGAAATTACATAAAAATGAGTAAAGATGAAAATATATACGCAATATTTCGTTCAGTCATAAAACAACTTGGTTCTTATAGTGTTTAAGTCCCATTAAGTCTATTAAGTCGGATCATATGGGTTGTCTAACTCGCTGAATCATTGAATCCGATAAAAGACAAACTACCAATAGAAAAAATGCTTCATTAAGGACCGACACCTAGTAAGCCATTAGGTTCAGCCGTACCGAATTTCTAGCTGGATAATAAGATGGCGGCAAAAGCCATTCGTTCCAGGTTTATTAGACACAATGAAAGGCAGAATTCCGAGGTCAGCTAAGGAGAATTAGTAGTGATACACCAGGATAGTCACGTGCGTTGCTCATTTTCGAAGCAGACTTGAACGGTTGTTACGGTCCAAATAACCAACATTTATTGTTCGTCAGATTTGAACACAATTTAGTAAACTATCACTGAGAAGAAAGGACTGACATGATTAACATGTACGACGAGCAGGAAAGTTCTTACTAGCGCACTATGAATGAATCTACTTGCCAAAAAAATCTCTTAAAATTGTTATGAACACCAGCACCATTAGTAATGAAGCATTATCACAGCTCATCTTAGAGAAACAGTAGTTGTCTCCCACCAACTGAAATTGGCATTAAAAAGATGTAACACACCAAGAGAAACGCAATACAGAACTCTCCCTGAGGTACACACTGAGGCAGTAATTAACTATACTAACCAGCTGCAACTGGCGGGACAGTCACGGCCGCCATGATGTTGAGGGTCTGCTCAAGCGAGGCCACATCAACGAGCGCAGGGAATTCTGGGGCACTGACGACGGATACAACCTGGCTGGCAGAGGGTCGTAGTCTCGGACTGGAGGACCAGCACACCACCATCAGGTCCAGCAAGTACAGCGGGTAGCTTGTTTCCTGCGGAGAACGCAACGCCACGTTCAGCAAGATTGATAATTATATTGATACAGTATTGGGAATTCATGTTATTTAGTTATATGGACTTTCATCTTGTAGGATTGGTACTAAATTATCTTCAATACTGAAACATTGACAGCTCTTCAATTATGACAGCACTACCTTCAATAAGAGAGAAGTTTACTCGTAGTTTTGTACGAGTACGAGACATTAGTCTCTCACTGTCAAACAGAAAAGAGAAGGAAGACAAATTTGAGTTTTCGTACGTAAATCTAATAAAGAAACGTAAGATATATTGCTCAAAACCGCGTCGACATTTCGGTGAAGGGTCCGCTCGTTATACTGCAGAATACCTAGAATATAGAAATAATGAATACTCAACACAGCATTATTACCAGAAGAAAAAGATATTCTATTAATCTATTTGAATTGTATCCGAACTCTGTACTTGACAGTTCAAGGTTGTTATGCATACAATGAGTTCATAATTTTGAAAACTGTAATATTATGAATTTCAAATTAATTTTACTTAATTATGATATGGTGCTCATTCATACAGAAATGATTATTTTTTGTACGAAATTCTCCTGTTAACTTTTAATTTAAAAAGCATTCGAGAACAACCATCATAAAAGTTTTCAAACGTTTTCCAGAAAAGAAAAAATGTGCTCCATTAGCTAATGAGCTGAAAAGACGTTCCTTTACATTTTAACGTATTTGCTTCAAAAATTTGTTTGCAAACCTTTAATGAATCCATTCATTGCTCGAATTTTTATATAAATAAAAACTGGATGCAAGTTTAACCGAACTAATATTTATTATCATATAAAACAATTAAAATATCAATGACCACTCAATAAGGTTCCAAATGTAACCACCAGGATATTGCTCACACAAATATGACACATAAATGTCCCAGTTAAAACTGGAATGACTCTGTACTTGAGAGCAGATCCATCATGCTCCATCGAAGAGATTCCCTCTTACCTCTGTTACGTACCAACATACTCCCCACACACACACCCTCACATCAGACACGAATGTTCCAAATAGTCCCGTGAGCTAACCCTGTACGTGAGAGCAGGTCGGCCACCCTCCAGCACGAGTTCCTTGACGTTATCGCACTGCTCGTACGGCTGGTGGGTGGTGAGTAGCTCGTACAGGAACATGCCAAATGAGAACACGTCCACCTATCAAGGAAATACAAAACAATGAAATGTTGCGTATGTGCGAAGATATTATAAACTATTATTACCAAATAATGATTAAGGAATTAAAAATATCTTCATATTAATTCCCAGTAAATGCACTTTTTAGACAAACATAGATGAGTAGTTTCCTTTTTTCTCTCTGGACATTAAAAGCCCCCCTAAAATTAGACGGTGCCGGATATGATTGAAACGTTGGAAGTAGAAAGTTAATTATACGTAAAAAATCACCCTAGAAGAATATTATCTAACACAATCGTATGGGTAGACATTTGGACGGTATTTCGAACTCTAATACTGGAAAATAAATAAAAATAAGAATACATGATACATCACACTAACAAATTTCTAACAGATTTCAAGTGCTGCTGATTGACTTCATCAAGAGCTTGCTCTTTCTTTAAGGTACGACAGTGAAAGCCAATTGCAAAATAGTGTCAGAATGCACGTCGATTTGTACGTAAAAACTACGAGAACGTAAACGAATGAAACAGTGCACCTTTTCAGTGTATTCCTCCTCGCCGTTAAAGCGCATCATCTCCGGTGCCATGAAGCCTTCCGTGCCACCGAAGCCCTTGGTGCCACTCGGCAAACTGGCACGACTAATGCCTGGACAAAATAACTTTAAAATAACTTGCACGATATGATATAAATTTAAAGGATTCTACCTCTTTATCTCACGAAGAGTGCTTTACCTGATGAAGGAATGTACATACATATTTGCTCGACACTATGCTTCGTATAGATTAGAGCCACCATACACTACCAACATGGACAAGCTTCTTGTCATGTATTTACGCATGCCTCAATGAAACATGCAAAACTCAGACCTTGCTACAACTAGAGAACTGAGCAAGCAGTTTACGATACATGGTCACATGCCTCACATTAAACTCTTTGCCGAGTTCTCTAGTTGTACTGGTAGGGTTTTCATCAATGAACGCCGGTAATTCCTCAGAATTGAGTCCTTTGGAGCGTCCTTTTCTTGGTTCATCTTCAAGACTGAAGTTATCCTTTTTAAAACGTGAAAACCATCTTCTACAGGTCTTTTTATTCACCACATCATTTCCATAAGTGACTTTGAAAGGTCTTCTTGTTGAAATTGTTGTATTGCCCTTCTGAAATTCATCTAGTAAAATATGCCTAATGTACTTTTACTTGGAGTGTACATTTGGCCAATAACAGTTACTTATTATCATAATTTTAAAAAACCTAAAAGAAGTACTATTACTCAGTGATTTAGATTGTTACACATACGTCATTTATAAATTATATTGATGTAATGATGCCTTTAAATTGCACTCAAAAAACGGACAGAACTTTCGATACAACCTGATATATGAGAAAAAAGCCCAAGAGAGAACAGTTTGCTGAGCAGAAGACGCACCGTAGTCAGCTAGTCGTACGTCAACGCGAGGGTATCGCTGCGACGAGAAGGGCAGAGGAAGCTCCCACACAAGCACGTTCTCGCTCTTCAGGTCCCGGTAGATGATGTGTTCACCGTGCAGATATTCCAGTGCCTTTGCCACCTGCGCACGAAGTGAACTCGAATTACACTTTGTTACAGAAGTGAAATTAATGAACCATCCAGGAGTGTCATCTCGAAACTTGTGCACCGGGTCGGCTGTCTTTATAAGTGTGAAGGTAAGAATAGTAAACATATCAGAAATTAAAGCACATCATCATAACATGAGTGATTGGGAGAAAATGCATTGATTACGGGAAGTGTCAAATGAGGCATAACGAATTACACCGAAGTACATGAAGACAATGGAATCCGACAAATACAAAGTAAAGAATATTGGATTAAGGGTTAAGTTTACCGTAATCCTTAATTTTCGTAGTGTAACAACTAGATTACAGGCAACATATAAGTACATTGTAGGAGTAAGATAACGATAACGGAATATGCGAGCACAAAAGAGGAATCCAATATACAGAAAACAAGAATAAAGTGAAATGAATAAAATGTTAGTAGCACGAAACAGAACAATGAATACATTATAGAATCAAACATAACAAAGAGGTTTCGCTGACAAATTATCTGCAACACTAGTAGGGAAGAAAGTAATAACTTCATGCAGAAGAGACTAGAAAGTTGAGAATAACAACAGGATATGAATGAATGAGAACACTAGAGGGTTAAGAATTACAAGACCAAAATATACGATGACACTAGTGAGTGAAGAATTACAACCAGATAAGAATAATTGAAAAAACAAAAGTTAGGAATTACAGAACTAATTGAGGACACTATATTTAAAAATTGTAACAATATAAAAACAAATGAAAACTTTAGAAAGTGCAAATGTACTGTACAATAAATCAATCGCAACTGACTTGTAAAACGAGAGCTTGTAGAGTGCGCACGTCGAGCCTCGCACCGCTTCTTCTGTAGTGTTTAAGGCACTGGTCGAGCGCCCCTTGAGGGGCTAGCTCAAGCACAAGGGCCAGAGGTCGAGGGCACACCCCCACGAACGGGACGATGTTGGAATGACGGAGAGACAGCAAGATGTTGACTTCCTGACGAGCGCAGCAATAAGCCTTGCACGCGTACTGTAGCGGGTCCCGTTCCCACTTGCTCACGCACGCCTGCGTCACAAATCCATCACGAATAAGAACAAGTGAATGCATTAATCTATATGCATCCTAAACTTTTGTCTGTATAAAGTTGAATTGACATACATAAAAGGATCCGTGTAATAGTATTTCCTGTTCATGTAAATTGAGAAAATAAAAGAAAGTGCAATCCAATGACGAACTGATTGGAATAGTGAACTGAAGTAATTACGACGGAATAAAAATGATTACTACACTAGCAGTATGGTAATAATTTCAATTGTCAGCTGATGATTGAAGCAGCGATTTCAAACTGAAAATAAAATGTTCATCTGTAAAAATACGCGATGCCTCAGATTCCAATAATTCAATTGGCGCAGTACTAAAATGAGAAGTGGACACAGAGATGATTCCATCTTGCCCAGAAATCCAATCAGAACAGGCAAACCGTCACATATATGCAGACTAATAACTCCCACATAAAGTTAATATTACCATATATCTAATAAGAAACAGTCATGCCAGAGTCACATTCTAAACTTATTGCTATCGAATTATTTTAAAACCCCATTCTTGCCAAAAAATTTAAGCAACCATGTATTCATGAAGTTGACATTCAGAGAGACGGTTATGATTGCACTCCTACGACTAGTAGATGAATATTAAATAAAAATTAATAACGTACCATAAATTTCTGCGCATTCACTATAAATTATCCGCAGAATTGCAATCAAATGTAATATTCTACCTTCAGAACGTTGACAATAGAATGATCTTCCAGAAAGAGAGAAAAAACAAAGATTTCGGGCACCAGAGGAGATGGTGAACGAAGAAGACTCCCTCATGGCTTTATTCTTCGATGACTATTACGTTTATTGCTTCGTATTATTTTTGGCTAAATTACTGCATCCTCGTTAGCTATATCATTCATGAATCTAGACCCAGTGTTCTAACAGAAAAATCCGAAAATTTTCCACAACTGCTACGTTGAAACTCAATTTTTTCCAACCCTGGGAGTACAGCCGTTCAAAATTTTCAGATAAGAGTAGCTCACCTTTTCTACTATATCAACTCAATTAATATCTCTAAGAAAATGCTGTAAAAAAGTCACTTAACCTTATAGGCCTGAAGAGCAGAAGGTCGGGCGCCTTGGCCAGGGTCGACCGGCTGCAGCATCTTGAGAGCGACATCGAGGGGCTCTCCAGTGGTGCGGTGGCGACACGTCCCTTGGAACACAAAACCAAAACCGCCCCGCCCCAGCAACTTGCCCTGCTGCACACTCTCCGGTACCACCAGGTGCTGCTCCCCAAGGTCTAAGAATACCTGAGCACGTAGTCTTTATTAGAACGATTGATGCAATGCTTCATTAGGTTACACGGTTACACTAGAATCCTATTCAACGAATAAGCAATAACTGTCATCGAGTGATACCAAAGCTGCTACACAGTGGTAATGTTCGAATTTGTCCGTGTCAAGCAAGGTTCAGCCTCATTTACCATGATAAAGGTTCAGATGATATTATAATCTATTGATAGTCGTGTACATATATTGTAGCTACTTCACAATCTATTTATACGAATATGACCTGGTATCAAACAACTACTCCTCAATACAGGTATCAGCTAATACTTGAAGAGAAGTAGTGGCTTCACAAATGAATATAGAAAGTTAGTTTCATACCAATAATTATAATTAGATACTATACCAAAAGTCAACAGATTAGTGGTTCACAAACAAAACCTTATGACTAAAACCTTGAACTACATACAAGACACTACTGAATCTATAAAATCACGCATGAGTTTTTTAAAACATTCCCATCAGAATCACAACATTCTTAACGACAAGGACCAAAACTATGGTCTAGTTTATCATTCAGATAAGCACAGGCAAGAGCACTCACGGTGTCAGGGGCAATCTGTGCGAGAAGGAGCAGCCCGTGCAGAGGGCAGGTAAGTCTGGACGGGGGCGTGTAGGCAGCTAGAATACACTCCTCCACCATGAAGCTGTACACCACAGGCGTCACCTCCTGGCTTGCCAGCTCTACGGGCCCCTCACACAGCATCTCAGGTCGACCTTCCGCTGAAGGGTTCCGGCTGCAGCACAGAGTGAATTCTCAAGTAAATTTTCAAGTAGTTCGAAAATTTATTGCTAACAATGGATGAACGACGTACGAGGCTGTCGTGAACGTACTAATAACTAATGAACAATAATTAATGATTTTGATTGTGGCAAGGGCAAACAATGAAACTATATATTATAAAAACAACTATGAATCATAGTAACACAAATGCAAATAAGAAGAAATAGCTACCATTCGCCCACTGAGAGATAAAAGAGGTAGTAAACAGAACAAATAAATTTACAGATTCTTCAAGTCCACGTTCGTACATGAAAAATCAACCTTAAGAATAATTTCTGTGACATAAAAGTATGCATACAGCATATGAACTAATATTTAAACATTACACTCCACTCAACTGTGAATAATACGGGCATTGTCATAACGAAACTTGTCGGTTCAAGCGTACACAGAATCATATATTTTGCCTATATCATACATAATGCTCTTTACATAACGAGCATTGGAAACGAGAAATCAATAATCATTACTTCAAGCGTTCATTGACTGTAGAGCGTAAAATGCAATGTCTAGCACAGAGTCTGATGGATTTATTACAACATATGAGTTTCAAGGAATTCGTACGACTAAAACGAAGAAATTAAGAGAATCCAGTTCTTAGACATGGACAACATAAATTTTCTTTTACAAATAACTCAAATGTGTACAAGCATGAAGATTATGTTAAAAAATAAATGTTCATTTTGCCTGAAAATCTACAAAACATTAATGAGTTTATTTACTACAATATTTCAATGAAGCCCACACTTCCTAAGACCCGTGTATTGGCATATATCATATATGAATAGTTTTTTCAAACTCAACTACAGTAGATGATAACATTGCTTACGCAACCACTCATTCACCTCCAGGCAAACAGAAAATACTTCACACAGACACGGCTTCACCGTATTTCAAAGAAACGTTCTATTCGCTAATCCGTCACACTCAGATATCCTCCCTGGCCATCGTTTAGGAGCACTTGCACTGCCCTTCATCCGTACACTAACTGAGAGCATAGAGAGCGTACACTCAGAAGTTGTATCAGCCTCAACTATTAAGAACGAATTCATTTAAGCTGAATAAATATGTCATACGAGTTGAAGAACTCAGGAAATATGAGTCAGATTCAGATCCACAACCTTCTCTGATTGCTGACACTCAACAAGACAGAAAATTGCCCCAGGACCATTACGATATCCCACCTGGAAGCGTTTGAATCAGGATCGACGCCGCTGTCCCTATCAGAAGCAGCGCTGCCACAAGAGCCGTAACTATGGCGGGCGTGAGCTGTCCCTTGCTCAGCTGCTGCTTCTTTAGCAGTGGCTCCCACACACGCAAACGGCAGTCCCATAGCGCCGGCGACTTTGGAACTTCCTGCTACTTGAAGGGAGCCAGTGGAAGGGACTTCTGCTGTTACAACAGCATGGTTGTTTGCTCGTGTCTGTATAAATTGCACAGAAACGTGTAAGAAAATTCAAAATTATGGAAGTATGTCTGATAGTTTACTTTGCGTTCGCACCTTCCTAGCGAAAGCAAAACCTGGAAAATAGTTGTTCTTCCAGAACGACTGGCAAGAAATTCAAAAATTAAACCATAAAGAAGGTAATATTTTTCTAAACGTTTCTCTTTAATATTATCTAGATATTAAAAAAGTGTGTACCTAACAAAATGTAATAGAACCATATAGAAATACGAAAAACTTTTAAAAGTTATTCATACATAAGGACAGTAGACGAATATCTGAATTAATAATAAGACTGGTACCATTATTATTGAATCAAAGAGTTACCGGCCCGCTTACATTCTTCATTCGTTAATTGATTCATTAGGAGTAGGGTGAAACAACTGACCTGGCCGGCGATGAGCGAGCCCGTCATGGAGCAGTAGAGAGGATTGAGCTCAACAAAAGAGCCCCAGTTATCGGGGAGAGGAGTAGGGAAGTTTGGAGGTAAGAGAGGTGGGTGTGACTGGCCGTGGCACTCGAGACACACAGGGCAAGGCAGCAGGCGTGTGATGAGCAGCTTACCCTCACTTGTGTGCACAAAGCGCGTGCCCAGCGTCGGGTACCTGACACAGGACAGTGTCTCGTTAAAATTAACCTTGAAGGTTAATTGAAATCCAATCAACTTCCACTGGTGTTGTCATTGCTATATCAACTTGCTTCATCATTTCAACCATTCTAGCCAAAAGATTGTGTCATAGATAATAAGAAGACAACATGGACAATTTTTGTTGAATTAAATTCCTGTTTCGATACACATGTCACTGAAAATGAAACAAATAAAATTTTTCTTTGTGAAATAATAGATTAGAGAATTGAGAGAACCTGGGCTCAAGTTCTTCTTGATGTCCCTCACTCACATAAAGCCATTCGTTCTTTCTTTCTTACTCAGACTAAGGAGTAAAAGCTAGGAGTTGTACTATGACTTTGAAGCCGTTAATTCTTTAATACTAAACTTGATTACAAAGCCTAATTAATAAAAGGTCTATTAAGATCCAGGCCGCAAAACTACCGAAGGGCGTACAAGTGTGCAGCCTACTTGTGCTTCTCCGATGGTTTCAATCACTAACACAGTGATTTCTTCAATTAAGCAGCATTGAAAACACGGCTGGTTTTCATAGTTAGGCAGTTGATTAAAATTTTATTTTATTATAAAGGGCAGTTAAAACTGTGCGAGTTTTAAAATCTAAATACCAATATTGTCACAACTTTGCGTCAGCGGGTGTCAAAGAGGTACAACAAGCAACACAGGATTAAGTCAGGCGAGTGCACCATCGAAATATGCACATGGCGGTTGGTAGTAAAAAGATAACTTTTATTCGCGCTCATCGGCTATCATCCGATAGATTGTACGTGTTGGTAGCGCGTAACGTCCTACTTCTTAGAAGGCGACTTACAGCATCCTACCTAGTTCTGTCTCATTAAACCTCGTAAAGAAGGTTCATCGTGTATAAAATTACTGCAACATTCTCATTCTCCATACATGTTAATTCCAGGAGTACATTATCGATAACTCGACCTAGTTAGTCCACTAGGACTAGTTAGCCTAGTTAGCCTTCCACTCGCCCAAATCATCCCCTCGACACACATCAGTCTATAATAAATTTTCCTTTCCAACAATCCAACAAAATAAACTTTGAAAAAATCTCACCAGTCTTCCAGAAGCGTGTCGATGTGGTCAACAGCGATGGCAAGCAGTTTGGTGACACACTCAGGTGCCGGGTCCAAGACGACGCTCTGGATGCCCTGAGCCAGACCCGGCCCATCGCTGCCTGAACCTTCACTGGGCAGGCTGCTGGGGTCCTCACAGAGCCCATCACCGTTCTGCTCGTCCTCAGCTGTCAGCCGACGCCGTAGTACCACAGCCTCGTTCGGCAGCAGCACTTCGAGTACCGCTGAGTTCTTTATCTGTAAACGCCATTACTCGGAAGAAAGAACAAAACCTCGAATGGACTTTAATAACCTAATCCAAAGTGACCTATTAACTCGTTGAATTTTTGATTGCACGAACATGACAGATTGTTACACTCCAGCTCGGTTGAAACTTGACAGAGTATCTCATAGTAACACTGAACTCTCGACCTGTACAATTCAGCGAACTAACATTTAACAGAAATTTTAACCTGGAATTGCAATTGCCACACAGGCTTAGTAGAAATGACGTCTTGCACTGCAAATGTTTCGACTTATTCTCGTCACAGCAGAACAGCTGCACCTAGTCCTGAGAAAGTATATATAAAATCCTTCACGAATAGTCATCCAGAGCGGGAAAAATTCCACGGTACTCTCTAAGGTTCAATCACCTAACTATCTAATTGCTCAGTGTCTTTAAATCCACAAATGCTCCCACAAGGCTACCGTTTGAAATGCACAACTACAATAATCTTAACTCACATACGGGAGCATATGCATATATGCTAATGAAACTCACCTCAACATCTGACCAGACTCCTTCCTGTTTGATGAGGAAGCGCATGCTGTGGTAGTCCTTGTCCAGTGTAGCGGCCCCAACCTTGCGGGGACTGCCCTGCACACGTAAGTACGCGCCATTCAGGCTAAGATGACTCCTTGCTACCATAAGTAAATACATGGGTCGATGATTGAAAGCAAAGCATACTGACAAAAACACTAACTACAAAATAAAACAACGGACAGCAATAGTTAATGAGGCAACACTGCCATTTATACTGAGAGTCCATTACGTTACCATAAGCAGTGCAATATTCAAATATATTAGTCAGTGGGATCAAATAAATATACAGGTATTCCAGTAGAAAAAAATGACACTGTAGCCAACTAGGCCCTTCTGTTCTGCAGCTGTTCGCTCAATATTGCGGGGAGAGGTCAGGCTACACAATACCCTTTTTAGTATACTTCATTTTTCTGACATACCGAAGTAGTTTTCGGTGACTGATAGCAGTTTTTAAGGAACAATACTCTCGGAAGAATTGCTGAAAATACACATAAGATTTTTTAAACACACAAGAACTGATCATCAAGACAAAATCTCAATTTAACTGAATACTAGCACGCAAGTGATTCCTCGCATAAGAAATTTAATCTAATTCTGAGGAGATTAATATTATCGTATATCAACCAATGCAAGATTAACAGTACCATAAAGACTACGTGTCAATATTTCAGCGCTAGATCACAGGACTGACGGTAGAGTAACGGCCCAGGCCAGAAGTGCTCTCAGCGATCCTGAGGAGGGTGGTGTTAGCGTAGCGGAGCTCAAGTCCAGACTGCCAGCACAGCCACTCACCACAGCCACCGCCACCCAGCACGCTGCTCACGTCTCCATCACTCGTCACCTGGTAAACCACCAAACTTTAAGATTACAATTCATTGACTATTCAAAATTAGTAACAAAGATGTTAGACCCTATTTGTTTCCAATGCATTCTGAAGAAACACGGATCGCTTTCGTCAAGCAATTTTAGAAAATGGATCGTCTTTTGTGAAAGCACGGAGAGCTATCACAGTTACTTTTGGAATGGATCTTCAAGCTGATCGCAAAACACTGAGAAGATGGATAAGTATATTTGAAAGCACTGGTTCGCTATCTAACAATAAATCCCCTGGTCTAAACCGCTCTATTCGAAATAAAATAAACAATGATAGAGTGTCGCCAAGTATTCATGTGGATGACACGGTCTCCACACGAAAACGTTCAACACAACTGAACATCAGTAGATCATCGCTGAGAAGAATTTTGAAAAAAGATCTTAATTTATTTCTTTACAAATTGCAACTAACCCAACAATTAAATGATACAGACTATGCATCAAAGTTGCAATTTTCACGTGAAATGTTGAATATCATAAAAGATAACACTGATGTCCTTTAAAATTCAATAATGAGCGACGAGACCCATTTTAATCCTTCAGGATATATGAACAAACAAAATTGTCGTATCTGGGAGCAGCAACAACCTAAACAATTTGTTGAAAAGGCTTTGCATCGGCAGAAAGTTACTGTCTGGTGTGGTGTGATGGCTGATGAAATCAATGGGCTACATTTTTTCGAAAACCATATGGGTAATGCTGTGACCGTCACTGGAGAAAGATATCGAAATATGATCAGTACTTTCTTTTAACCTAAACTTGGAGCAAGACATCTGAGAAACATTTGGTATCAACAAGGTGGCACCATGAGTCACACCGCGAGAGAAACAATTCTTTTAAATCGTTTGTTTCCACAAAAATTGATCTCTCGTCATGGCGATGTTAACTGGCCGCCTAGATCCCCGGACCTAACCATACCCGACTTTTATCTACGGGGATAACTTAAGGGAAAAGTTTACAGTAATAAACCTACCACAATCGCTCAATTAAAGAAAAACATCCAAGAGGAAATCAGCCAAATTAACGGCAACACATTAACGAAGATTACAGCAAATTTTAAATAAAGGTTAGAAATTTGCTGTCGCAACAACAGGCGTCACTTAAGAGATTGTCTTCCACACTTAAATGTTATTTTTTAGTAAAATTCATAAATCTAATAAACTAGTGGACCCACACGTGAAAATTCACGCGTTTTTTTTACTGAATTCTTTAGTTTGATTTGCCAGTAAACGCTGGCTTTGCGAAAGAGTTTCCAGATTGAAGGATGTGCCCTTGGTATCCACAATATAATGCTTACAAACCTTTCGAATTCCCTCCTGTCTAAATCATTAAGAGCGTGAGATAGAGAGAGACAGACCAAGCAAGCAAAGTGGAATATATATACAGGGTGTCCCACAAAAATGTCCTCGACTTTTTAATTGATTATATCTCCGTTTTAAAGTAACATATTTTAGTTTTCTTTTTTTCACAATGTAGTAAATTTTGTTTTCTTTTCGAATAATTATAGTTTTTGAAAATTGGTTGAATAACCACTTCACACTGATCGATTTACTGAAAGGGGTAGAAAAATTATTTGTTCAAAAGGAATTTCTTGTGTTCTTTCTTATTTTGTTGATTCCAAAAAACCGAACAAACATAAATTTAAAAGAGTAACAAATCATTGCCTTAAATAACGTTAAAATAAATGAAGTAATTTAGTATCATTCGACAGGCCCTTTATTTCTCTCAAGGCAAGTATTACTTCTATCCACCATTGAACGAAGAGTTTTGCGGATTATTTCACCGTTTTCTTTTAGTTCTTGAAACACTCCTTCAATTCGTTGTCGAAGAATTATTAATGATAGAGATGTTGTTTTGAAAACGCGTTCCTTTACATATCCCCAAAGAAAAAAATCACAAGGGGTTATGTCTGGACTTCTTGGTGGCCATTCAACTGCATTTCCAAGAGAAATAATCCGCTGCCCAAAAACCTCTAGCAATCTGGCTTTAACTATGATTCGTCGATGGGCAGGAGCACCGTCCTGTTGAAACCAAAGGCGTTGAAATTGATTACCGGAATAAGCAAGTTCCAATGATGGAATGATCAATTCATTCAACATTTCTAAATAAATTTCTCCTGTCCGATTTTCATCATAGAAGAAGGGTCCAATAACATTTCCATTTCCACAAAGACCAGCCCAAACTGACAGCTTTTCTCTTCATATGCTTTTTTTGAATACATTTCCTTCTGGTGAATTATTGCTCCAAAACCTAGTATGTTGAGTACTCACTCTTCCGTTCATAGAAAATGCTGCCTCATCGGTAACTACCAACCTTTCCGTAAACCTTTGATCTTTCGAAATAAACCAATTGCAAAACTCTCTCCTCCTGGCATAGTCACAGGGCAGTAACTCATGCTTGATTTGCATCTTGTATGGATGAAGACGAATATCTTTCTTTAAAATTCTATGGAATGTAGACTTGGAGAGGTTGGTCTCATTGCGCCTGACAGAGGTTGTAGGATTTTCAGTAATCGCTCGCTGGACAATTGCGATGTTATTTTCGGTTCTTTGAATTATTTTCCTTCCTGAGTTTCCTTTGTATCGGTTGCTGATACTTCCATGTTCATTGAATTTTCTAACTGTGCGATACACAGTCTTCTTATCGGGCGAGTTCCTTTCCAGGAATATTTCATTAAATGCTCTTCTAACTTGTTCACAGTTTTTTGTTGTTTCATATTCCAATACGATGAAAATTCTTTGCTCTTTAGTCAGCTGCATTTTAGGGGGTGTTCAAATGATGAAATTAATAAGCAAATAACCTCTCAGAGGGTTTAAATACTTGTTGGTATGTACGATACATTTTTGCGAAATTATTTTTAACAGTAGGTATTGAGAAATGAAAAAGAACACCAGTGTTCTTTTTCAAAATTTTACTTTGAACAAATAGTTTTTCTACCCCCTTCAGTAAATCGATTAGTGTGAAGTGGTTATTCAACCAATTTTCAAAAACTATAATTATTCGAAAAGAAAACAAAATTTACTACATTGTGAACAAAAAGAAAATCATAATATGTTAATTTAAAGCGGAGATATAATCAATTAAAAAGTCGGGGACATTTTTGTGGGACACCCTGTATATATAAGGCATGCCCCATTAAAGAACTTTTATAACTCAAAAAACTATTTGGGATAGAACATAAAACTTTATGTCAAAAGATTACACATTCCAAACATCACCAAGACGTGAAATATCTTATTATAATTCTATTTGTTCCTTCCTTAGTTAGTTAGTACGTTACGCTTTCGTCGAGTTTGCAGTATCATAGCTACCGAACTCCGCAGTGTAACATTAAAAGATGGCCTTTACATGCATTGATATGTTTGACATTTTATATAAACTTCTCAAAATTGTTACGACACATATTTAATCAGAGAACCGTCTTACATAAAAAACTGTCCCAATGGAGCGAAGATTGGAAGTTGCTCGTGAGAGAATGAGACTCTACAGGCAGAGAATAAAGAATGAACAACGGAAGAAAATCCTTGAGAGGGAGAGGCAACGTCAGCAAGTGAGGCGAGCTGCAATGAACGATGTACAACGTGAAGAGTACCGCGAGCAGCAAAGGAATTTATGACAGCAAAGAAGGGAAAATATGGATGATGAACAGCTGGCACAGTACTTCCAGCAGCAAAGAAATTTATCCCAACAAAGGAGGGAAAATAAGGATGAGGAACAGCGGGCACAGTACCTTGAGCGGCAGAAAATTTATTTCAGCAAAGAGAACAGAACATGAATGAAGAAGACAGAATTAATTATCATCAAAACCAAAGAGAGATATAGGCAGAGAATTGAAAATATGAATCCTGGTGAAGTTAACCAATTAAGTCAAAATCGATTGCAAAGACAGCGCATCAGAAGAAATGGACCAGTATATTTCTCCTCCCGAGTAATTTCCACGAGCCCTGCTAGTATATATAAATACACGACGCCCTTAACATATAGGGTTGATTACGACAATTAGTGGAACGTGAATTCAGAAATACGGGGTAGCACAGCGAATGAGTTTCAAGTTAATCGATGGATGCACTTTATGAATAATAATATAGCAAATGATAGAGAACTAACAAATCCATCAGAGGGAAAGGTAACGAGGAAGGAGGGTGAAGGAAAAGGGTTGTGTAGTGAGATGCAAATGAGTATTTTAGACTTGATCGTTATTCCAAACTTTCTGTTGTTCAGTCCAAAGTCCTTCGTCCCATAGCCAGCGTACATAGCAATACTTAGAGTCGGTGTATCTATCTAATTTTTCTCTGCAATATTAGCCAAATAGTTAAGCTACATGCTATTTTAGTAAGTATTGGAGCAGCCGTGATCCTAAACCTGATCTGGTACGAGTGGTACGCACCTCAGGAGGGAGGGCGAAGTAAGAGCGCACCACCTCAGCCACGGCGTCGTCAGCCAAGATACGGGTGATGAGACGCGACCAGAAGCCGGACGGGAAGTAAGACATGAGCAGCAGGCGGCGGATGGCGGACAGCGTGCACGACTTGTGGCTGATGTGCACACCTGCTATGGCAGCATCGCAGCTGCCACTGTTGTTATCAGTACTCCTGCCTTCAGGTTCCTCCTTCTTTGGGCTACCTGGATCAAGTAAAGATCACGATAGCGGGTGTT
Organism: Trinorchestia longiramus; assembly: GCA_006783055.1. Lineage (NCBI taxonomy): Eukaryota > Metazoa > Arthropoda > Malacostraca > Amphipoda > Talitridae > Trinorchestia > Trinorchestia longiramus. Next base: position 65,840 of record VCRD01000727.1, on the reverse strand, counting down.
CTTATTGAGCCTCATGTTTCTCAACCTGGACACATCATAAGGTTCAAACATCACCAAGTTAATACCTTCAATCAATTTAGTATACCCAGTTTCCCAGAATCAAGTAAGTGCACTACAATGGACAGTCGCTGTCGTTGCGTTTTGGAGGATTAATTTTATTTATTATGTTCAATTTTATATTTCATTAATAGGAAGTGATCTTCATTAATATCAAAAAACGTGCGCATGAATAGTGTATGGTCTTCCCTAATTCAAAGTGATAAACAGTAAGCAAAAATATGAAAGCCAACATGTTTTGACAATTCCAAACTACTACGACACAGTACGCGAACCATATAGTGCAGTCAAATCAGCGTTATGTGCCGTACATGAAGCGTCACCACAGAACTCCCACAGCAATTCTCCACCCTGAGAACTCACTGATACTAAGTCCCGCCGTGCCAAGCAAGGGGCGGCGGTCTTCCGTGACAGGGGCGGCCACGACGCTCATAGAGAAGGGGGCGCTACAGTAGCCAGAGAACCGCTTGTTGCGCGCAGCCCACCCTCGGCAGCGTAGGGGAATCTGACGATGAAATTAGTCATAGTGCTTGCAAGTCAGTAGAAGAAAACTGAGACTCCCAGGTGATACTATTTTACGACGAGCTAAATTCGCTCATGTTGTGAAACAGTTTAGAGGAGCGAAGCTTTCTTTAACTAGAATGCAGTTTTTAATTGCAGGTCTATCGGGACATTACTTTTTATTGACAAATGCTTATTGAAATAACATGGTCCAAACAACATTCCTAACTTGTTTGTACAGAAGAGTCTCAAACAGTTGTTTTCCCATGAATTGTACGGGAAGAAATAAATATTACACAAAAGAGGCAGAATTCATAGCCATTAAACAAAAGCCTCCGCCAAGTGATGTCTGAAAGTACTCAGCCATTACTATTTTACAAGATTTGAGCCATCATAGTCACTCTCAGCACTAAGGCCCTAGGCATAAAGTCTATAAACTTCACACATAAAATTGCAAAATTCTTCAGCAAAGAATTTGAAATAAAACAAACTGTAGAATTATAAAGATAACTTTACACAAGTTTCCTACACATAAGATATGCTCTGGACTGTTTGATGCTCGCTCAGTGTTCGCCTGAAGGAAGTGAGGTCATAAACAATTTGACGGCAAAATCCGGCAGCAATGATCCGTCGCTTAGGATACGAGAAGTGACAAGCACGAGATCGACAGGTTTTGATCCCAGTACAAATACTGTATACAAGCCAGCGGAGCTGGTATGAAATGCAAGCCAGGGTTTGTGCTGTACAACCTCAACAGAAATAAAATTATTTCATTAATTTCGTTCTCAAGTAACGCTGCGTATACTCGTGTTATTAACTCTCATACCCACGTAATTGTATGCATTGTAATGCACATCTTGACAAGTAAATTGTGTACGTATTCAAGTTATTACGAAATTTTATTTGATGCTTTTCATTTTGAGATAATAGTCTCCCATGAATTGTTTAACTTTTAACCCATTAGCACCCATCAAACTATTATATGTATGGTAGGTCAAGTCTATTAAAAATCATTCACCTTAGCCCTATATTATAAATGTTTCGTTCTAAAGTTGGGCATAAATAAAGGTGTAGATATAAGGGGTAATTTACGCAATGTTTCGTTCGGTGGAGAAATAACTTCGGCGTTAAGCTCATTTAGCCTTTATAGCCTGTCCTAAAACGAGGACAGTCGGCGTTAACGGATTAATGTAATATGAACCCAGTAACAGATAATTTTTCAATGCAGAAAAATATTTTAATCACCAAAACACACTAAACTCATAGCTAATCAAGAGTAGAGCTTGCATTCATTCCCCACCTTGACACGGATGTCGGTGCCCCCAGGTGCGGTCCAGAGCTGCTCCAGGGAGGGCAGGAGGCTGGGGATGAGGAGTGTCCGGTTGTCCCATGTAAGTGCTACCTCAAACTTGTTCAGCAAAGACACGATGTAGGACTTTGCATCTACTGGAGCGCATGACGAGCTCTTGAACACGTGCTTCAGGTCGTCCAGCTTCATCACGCCTGTGATTAAATCAATGCCAACAAAAATTAAGAGTACAGCACGTCAGATTTGGGCAAAATAACTAAGATAAAAAGTATTTACAGAAATTCCTTGAAATTTTAAAGTCCGTTCGTCAATTTCACGAGCACCTTTCTTTCCTTTACTAACCAATAAGTGGGTTCATCTGATTACACTTTCACAGTTTCACATCCGTAAATTGGATAAGATTTCAAAATAAAACAACCAGTGCACCAAACATTAATTTTCAACAATATCGAAGATGAAAAATTCCATAATTAAATAAAAACAAATAAATTTAAAGGACGTTTATAAATTAGCAACGAATTCCAAAATCAATAAATAGTATGATTCTTTATGAAAACAAGGTGGGCGTGACAGAGCCGGACACAGCCCGACGAGTGCGAAATCCCCTCACCGTTTTTAGCAAATGGGTTGATCTCCCTGATGGTGACGACGTGGGCCAGCATATCACACAACCACTGCGGGTCCAGGAAGTAAAGCTCCTTGAGCGTGGCGTCATCGTAGTGCAGCAGGACGCCTGTACACCATAGCGCACCTCATGATGTACAGCCTAGCGCACCTTGTGAAGTGCAGCACAGCACAATTTATGAACCACAGCACTTCACAATTTATGAAGTACAGTACTTCACAATTTATGAAGTACAGTACTTCACAATTTGTGAAGTACAGTTCTTCACAATTTATGAAGTACAGTACTTCACAATTTATGAAGTACAGTACTTCACAATTTATGAAGAACAGCACTTCACAATTTATGAAGAACAGCACTTCACAATTTATGAAGAACAGCACTTCACAATTTATGAACCGCAGCACAGCACATTTTATGAAGTACACCACTGCACATTTTATGAAGCATAGCATTTCACAATTTATGAAGCACAGCACAACACATTTTATGAAGCACAGCACTACACATTTTATGAACCACAGCACTACACATTTTATGAAGCACAGCACTGCACATTTTATGAACCACAGCACTTCACAGTTCATGAAAGTGCAACACTGCACATTTTATGAAGCACAGCACTGCACATTTTATGAAGCTCAGCACTGCACATTTTATGAAGCTCAGCACTGCACATTTTATGAAGCTCAGCACTGCACATTTTATGAAGCACAACACTTCACAGTTCATGAATCACAACACTTCACAGTTCATGAAGCACAGCACTGCACAGTTCATGAAGCACAGCACAGTTCATGAAGCACAGCACTGTATACTTCAGTAAGTGCACTTCTATATTCTAAATATGGGAATGTTGCATTCATAATGGAGCATCAAATTAGTGCTACAACATACTACAAAGGTACATCGAAGAAAACGAACGGGGAGTGAAATTAATACATCAAACAGGTAAATTTCCTGCATAATATGATTGTAATACTACATTTTGCCGCTCAGCATTCTTGACATAGCTAACTTTTTGAAAACGCTTATACAGTACAAAATAGCTAGTTTGAAGAGCTATGTAGAATCACATGACTCGTTTTGAGGGTGTACGGGTTCACCATCTGGAGCTTGTGCTCTTCAGTAAATAGGTCTCTCAAGTACAGGGTGCCGCATAAGTAACACTCCGATTTAGATAATTATTAACAAAGAAACTATGAAAGATAAAAAGATCGAGATAATAGTAAACGATGGAGAAGATCTTAAAATTTAATCAATAATTTAGTGTGGAATCAATTACCTAATTTATTAATTTTCTAAAAAGGGGCTGCTATTTATGCGCCACCCTGTATAACTTATGCCGCTTTGTGAACAGGTATACTCTATTATTGATTAAATCGCTACTACAGCGAGTGGGGCCAAAAATATTTGGCATCCCTCCCTGTTATTCCCCTTAGAGTTAACTACTGAGATATAACCCATCAACGTATCACTGAACATTTTCAAGGAAAAGCCATTTTGGAGTAAAATTAATGCTGAATCCAGAACATTTCCTACAAAAACTTAAAAAATTGGAATACATCAGGAAATGTAATCATAATGGGACATAAGAGCGAATACTAAACTACTGACGAGACGTCATCTACGCACCGTTTTCATGCAGGAAGCTGGTCGCTTGGTTGAGCTCCGCCGTGTCCCTGAAGGGCTTGAGACCCCTGCTAGTGAGCTCCGCGCTTACCATCGCCTGGTAGCGCTCGCTAGTCAGCACCGGGTCACGTCCAGACAACCTGAGAGGTCGCAAGTTTTCTATGAATAGTCAATAGAAATCCTCTTCCAGCTTATACATTGCACTTCATATTTATTGGTTTGACAGGTAACATAATTGGATTTCTGACGTAGACAAATGAAGACACGTGTTGAATATAACAGGTATGTGATAATTTCTTCAATATTACTCGCCATCTGCTCAACCACTATAAAAGAGCAACTCGTGTAAAACTGTTACACAAATATTAACTTCATTTCTTCCTTTGATTTATCGTTAACCGTTACAACTGTGCACGTGAAGATTTCTCTGCACATTAATTGCTTCAATAATCACTGCAGACGAGAACTACGTGAAATGCACGCACCTCCTCTCAAGCGCAAGGTGCGCGACGACGTCTTCGAGGGCGAGGTAAGTGGCAGGAATTCTTTGCTCGAGTAGTCTCTCCTTCGAGCCGGGTGACTTGAGCGAGAAGACCGTGTCGTAGATCAGGTTGCACAGCAGCTTGACGTTGTGGCGGCTCTTGCAGCTCACCTTCAATAAATAACAGAAAAACGAGTGTCGTAGCGTTATACAGCGTGACACGCTCCTGAACGACCCTTGTTAAGAATAAAATAGACGAACGCAATAGAAACGTGCCGTTTGGCCCATTCTTGGGTTGATACCAAAGTCCCATGCTGAGTATGTATAGTGTCATTAGCAGGCTGGAAAACGCTGCAAGCATACTCAAAATAGCGTAAGGCTATTGTGCAAGCTAGTGCCACTCAGTAGTCACTTTTACCGAAACTTATCCAAGGGAATAAATGTACGAGCACGATACTATTTCCGTTTAATAGTGTTGGGCATTCCGAAGGACAACAAGAGCTCAATTTCAAATGAGCCTTTACCTATAATTCCCATACGATGAGATAACCTGAGTTTTCGTAGCACTTTAGATGAGCATTCATCGAAACAATTCTCAAAATACATCTTTATAAGTGAAAAATACATGAAGCCTAACCGAAACTCCATGGTCATGGATACTGTGGAGATATGGAACTCTGATAGTCGTCTGTAGCAGCAATATATATATATATATATATTCATCAAATTCTGATAACCCAACATTGTACTTATAACTCACCTCCATAGTGGCCCTCACCTCAATAGTATCGAGTACTCTAGGCAGCCCCAGCTTGTCAGCGTCGATGACATTGATGAAGCGTTCTCTGATGAGCTGCTGCAAGTCTTCGCTCCAGGAGGGAGGGAACTTTTGGCGTACCAGGTCGTAATGCGTGCCCACGATCAACACAGCTGAGTTCGGGGCTCGAGCCTGAAGTGAAAAATAACGTAATAAATGCATTATATGGATCAATAGCTACATGTCAAGGAGGGATGGGATTGGCCAAAGATGAAACAGAGCATCCACATCTGAGAGCACTGCTTTTCTAATAGAGCACTTTTCAAGTGCATCTATTTATATGTAGATATATATATATATATATATATATATGTAGATATATATATGTAGATATATATATGTAGATATATATATATATATATATATATATATATATATATATATATATATATATATATATATATATATATATATATATATATATATATATATATATATATATATATATATATATATATATATATATATATATTCTATTACGTATATGTCAATGAATTCCAACACAGTCAAACCAGTCACATTATCATCCAAACTCCTTTCAGCATTTGCGAAATGCTCATGCACTTGAATACTCTAATTAAGGCTCCTCATACAGGATATCTCTTCTTTCTCTATCATGTACTTCGCATCTGAAACCACAACACACACCTGTATGTTAACGAGCCACTGCAAGATCTGGTCAATGGCGCGCTCTCCATCCGTGATCTTCCACACGACGAGGTACAGGGACCGCTTCGACAAGAAGTATTGGTGGGTCGCATAATACTCTTTCTGACCGCCAAAATCCCACGTGCTGGAACAGAAACAGTTCATAGTCAGTATCTGGCTTAAAGCGGTGTAAAGCTGATAACAAACTGAAATGTTAGTTGAATGTCTTTGGGTGCAATCGGCATTAAAAAATACGGTTTAACTGTACCACAAAATACTTCAAAAAATAAAAAGTGAAAATAGACAATTTTGTCTACTCGCGTAGACACAGGATGGCCAGTCTATAACAAATTTTAGAAAGAAGCTATTAAAATAGTGAGTTAATACCTGAAAAGACCGACAGCCAAAGAGGCAATGCTATTCAGAGCAGCCTTAGAGGATCTGAACTGGATCACAGACAATTTTCCCCATACACAAACATTTCTAAGCCTAAAACTTTAATCATAGGTGCTAAAAAAAACTCATAACCCAAGAAGTCTTAGCAACTAAATAATCGTAAAAGTTCCAAATGTGTAAATAACCTTTGTTTAATCTGATATTCGTCAGTGGCATACTATTGACAGTAAAAGACACTGTATGACGATACCATTATTTGAAGCTCAACGTCTTGTGATCAGGGTATCACCCATACAAAGTCATCTGATATATAATTCATCTAGTTGTGATCTCTGAGCCAAATTTTAATTACATAAAGTGGAACATCCACGTTTAGAGGTTAAAACAAATTTTGCAGGAAAAGATAATAACTACATTTGAAAAATGCCCAGTTCAAAATTGCCGAGTTCAATTTAGGGCCAATTAACATCATTATATAATGCCAGTGACTCTACATGACGTGTCACGAGCCTGATAATAGTTGCACGCCACCCCACTCACCGGAACACGACGGGGCCGTGGCTGCTGTGGCCGCGCACCTTCTTCTCGTAGGTCCAGTCGCCGATGTCTACTCCTACTGTCGACATGTTACCGCCCCTCGAGGTACGCGTACTGATGTTGCGGTTGCCCATACGTGCAGCCCAGTGCTGCCCACCCAGCATAATGGTATGTCAAAGATAATGATAAAAATTTGCAATTCCTTAATTATAAAATTGATTTAATGAAAAGACGTTAGTTGAATTCCCTTAAAAATATATTCTTTTCAACATATTGATTGCACTAGAAAACGCAATAGTTACTTTCAAGACATAGAATAAATACACTTACGAGTAGATGTATAGCAACCGAAAATTCTCGTTTACATTTGCATTTATTCAATCTGAACACTAACAAGAATATAAAAAATCAACATACATACTATCCCGCTGCCGAAATGGTTGACGCGGCTAGAAATACGGCATGGGACTTGGGTAAACAACCGAATAATTATCGAAGTAATCATCCGACCCAAGAATGGGCCAGAAGGTTCGTTCCTATAGCCTCATTCTATTCTATTCTATTCTATCACAATTTAAGAGAACATGACACTTGAAACTTACCTCCACAGGTTTCTTTCTGTAGGAGCCAGTACCCTCCTGGCGCAGCTGCTCGAGCAAGGAGGTTTTGCCGATGCCTGCCACGCCCACCACCATGAGCTTCATGCGGGCGTAAGGACGTGCGTCCTCCAGAATGCTCTGTAGACAGCCAGGAAAACTTCCCTCATACACTCTTTAAATCTTTGCAGATCAAGAAAATTAGTCCTCTCTAAACCAGTCACACTCCGAATCACTTCTGAACTAGTCAAGTCCAAAGAAAGTCATGTCAGCATCACTTGAATTATAACGAAATGGCTCAACATTTGAGACTCTCAATGACTCTCAACATTTTGATTTTGACAACTAATTTGATATACATTTCGATCAGTATAATGAAATTTCTCAATGCCTTGGCCTTCTAAAAAGCAATTCTTTAGTATTTGATCAAGAGGAAATAATTCCTCAACTCCTTGACACTTTAGAAAAGAATTCCTCAACTATTCGAATTTTAGCAATAAATTATCCCTATGTGGACACAAACGCAAAACTTTATCAACAATGACTGGGCACACACTTATAGATAATACTCAACTTAACACTTGGATAAAGGAAACGAATTAAAATCGATTTTGGTTTAAGGTGCGACATGGAAGAAACAGGAAATTAATAATCAAGGTAATAGTTTGCAGTCAGATAACAATGCCTTCATTAACTCAAGTTTGGCCCCTGACGTGTTCCCAGTGGTTGTATTGCTCTGAAGTACTTCAGCGCACCTATAGACTCTCGAACAGCTGCTCCAAGACATTTGTTTTGAAATTGTAACCTAGAGCTTTTGGGTTACGTTAGTCAAACTACAACTCTCAAGTGCTGAACAATGACCGTAAAACACCAATGAAGAAAAATGGATCAGAGTTTCTGAATGTTAATCTCTTTCTAAACCATTATGCTGGGAAAATAGCCACTCAGAACAAAACTTTACAATTAGTATGTAATTAAACAATACTTTCAACCTAGCGCTTTCAAATTAGAACAATGGATAGCATCATGAGTCAATAAAAGGGAAAGTTCGATGAGTTCCTGCAAGCAAAATACCATCAACCACCTCACTCCAAACCTTGAGATAGCCAATGACATCCATGGTTTTGTATTTCTTGCTCTCAATCATAGACTTGAGGGGCTCTTGGAGGGAGCAGCCTCGCGTGTTGAGGTTCCACATACGAGAAAGCAGCCCCATTTCAGGCGGCAGCTCCTGGATTTCGGGATTGCCTGATATGTTCAGCACCTACACGCCAGTTGAAGAAACACGTTAGTTGGCTCAGTCTAAAGTTTGAGATTAACAGCAGACGATAAAACTAATTATTCAAATGAAATAGTTTCGGCACTCTGGATAAAAAAAAATAAAACAGACATCACATCTCATTTCTACATCAGCATCTAATACATTTCATTGTGACATCTACATCTGATTTCGTTTTTAAATTTGACTTTATTTTTGTATCTAAATCTTATCTTATTTGCACATCTATATTTAATTTCTACATCTACATCTCATTTTTACATCTATATCTCACTCATACATTTACATCCGATTTCTTAATTTACTTCTACATTTTGGGATTTTTTGAGTGCATCACATTTACAGGAAAGGGGTCAAAGACCGAATAAAGTAGTTGCAGTTCCACATAGACTATCAAACTGGAAATTTCGTAGAAAATGGCTCGCAACAATATCTCTATCCACCCAAAATCGTTTCAAAAAAGAATTTCGTTGCCTTCTGGAATAAAGCCTCAAATATCTGAGTGGCAAACACATACTTTACCATTAAACTACCATTCATCTGCTACATACACCAGCCTTCAATGGAAATGAGCGAAGTTCTTTGACAAGATAACTAAATTTTTCCAGCTTATATCTCAATTACAGATTCCAAGCATCTGCCTTAATTCCCTGTATAGGAATGTATCCAATTTTTCTCATTACTAGATTACTTTAATACTATGTGAAAGTATACTTTATAGTCTGCACCCATTCGTTCCTTTCGTTGTCAGCATCCATTACAAATCAATAGGCTTATTTGTAGCTGCTTATTTAACAATAATGTAATCAGTCATTAGATAATTGAGGGTCAAACAAAACTGAATTTTACTAATAAATTTATCGCAAACACAAAAGAAAAAGAGAACTTGCGGTTTGTCAAGAGAAAATAAGAAAATTGCAAACGGAAAGTTCCTGAGAAGGAATGGAGGGCCAGGTACTGACAGCGAGGTTGGTGAGGTGGTGCAGGGTGAGCGGCAGTTCGCTGAGGCAGTTATTGCTCACATCCAGCATTGAGAGACTGGGAAACACCAGACGCCCCTTCGGTACGCCCGTCACTCCATTCTGCTGACATGCCAACACTTGTGTTCATTTTTAAATGCACGGAGTAATTTGACAGAATGCAAAAACAAAACATTGTACACCAGAGACTCCTCGAATATGAGAGCAGAATAAAATCACTCTGAATTACAGATCCCATCCATGTACTCATCATGATGGGCTTCCTTAAGAAAATAAACATTTGAAGGACCTGGAGCTCAGGAGTTTGCTGGTCCTGAGCGTCAGGATCCTCAAGGTAGAGGGCGAGAGTCGTGAGTTGGTTGTCAGCGAGCACGAGGGTGCGGAGGCTCTCCAGTCTGGTGTGACGGCGGTGGCTGCAGGGCGTCACGACTCCGCCTCCCCCTCCTCCACTGCTTACGCTGTTGCTACTCACTGGTCTGTTGCGGTTCGATCGACCTGGAGGACAAGCACGCAGCATGTATCAAAAATCTCTACTAGGAGCAAGTGATGGAAATATATAGAGGCCCACTATTTTGAAGCAATTCTTATACAGTAACAATGTGCTGATGCAGAAGTGAACCATTGAAAATAGTCATAGGTGTTGAAGTTAGTACTTGCGTTAAAATTCATCAAGAAGGCAGTAGAAGGGAAATTGTCAAACAGTTGGAGACATGTTGAGTTTCAATAACAAGTTGGAACTGAACAATAAAGAGTGATAACGTCAAACCACTTCTAATTCAACCCAAACTTGAGTAAATTTTTAAACGATACTCCCAGAATATAGAAAGAAAAACAAAGCCAGCCTACATTTGGGATGCCCTTGAAATGATACTCCTACGAAGATGGAACATGACAACGCATACTATACGAGTATTCAATGTCAATGTGCACGTGTAAGAGTACATCAACATAAAACTCTTAACACAAGAACAGCTCATTCTGAAGGGAGTTGCTACTCGTGAGGAACGATAGGTCTCTGAGGTGTGTTGTCGAAGATTATCATCATTCTATATCACTCGAATGCTCAAAAATATTCTTTCCCAATAAAAGAGAGCTAAATTCTGTAAGCGCGTTGAAGGATAATTCGATGCAGCTTATGGCCATTCTTCCTTGAGTCATAACATAAGCAAGATGATTAACAGTTATCATGGAAAACTAAAAGGCTGAGGATATCCCCTAAATGAGCAGGTTTGTACATTGGTGTTGCTGCGTAGAGGCAATAACAATTGAGGGTAAATAAGTAACTATAAGCCAAATGGTATTAAATAACAGCCAAAACTAACCATGAGAGTGAGCAGTCTTATGCCTGGGAGCGGCGGGACAGGGTGCGACGTCTGCGTCAGAGAAGCCCTGCGCGGCGCAAGGCCAGCACGCGATGTTGTTGTGGCTGAGGTCGAGCTGCTTCAGCCCTCCTGGGTACTGCCACGCCCGGCCCATGTCGTTCAGTCTGTACACCAAAAGCTTCATTACTAACGTCAGCAGGCATGAATCTCGTCACTGACGGTCGTAGAACTTCACTTACATATAACGCCATCATGCCTGAGTCTCTACAAAAATCATCAAATCTAGTGATGCTACCTCGAGTAAGAAAGAAAGTTCCTATTCAAAAACTTCAACCACCCCTACACCGTCCGTACAAAATGAAGTGCACAACGAGCTATTGGAAATTAAATTACTTCAACCCTCATATTAATACCACGAACACATGCGTTACCTAATACAGACGACAAGTACAATATCAACTAGTTTCACTCATTGCACACAGCTAAGTTAGTAATGATCGATATTTTCCATGAAGCATCGCATACTCTTATTTGCAAGTCATTGAGAATTTTAACTTACTTACGTATGAAAAGTAAATATTGAAAAATTACTTTTACTATACATTTTATTCAGAATAACTATACCAAAATCTAGTTTATATTTTCAACAGAACATTTCGTAGTGAATTGTGGACAAGCCATCGTACATGTTTTATGACAAATAGGAATAATTTTTCAAATCTAACCATTAAATATGAACGGAATAATCGAGAAACTGGAACCCAAAGTAACCTACACGAGCAAAAGATATTGATGCAACCGAGATGCAGAAGTTCTTGCAGAGTGAGATAGAGTTCGCAAACCTCACATCGGACGCCAAATGATTGATACGAGATCATCAATACTAAAAGTAAACCTTCTCCTTAAAGCCCATGATCAATTACTAATCATATCTCATGTTAGAGCCAGATTTTACACTGTTATTATAATATGTAATCTAATGATCCAAGAGAATTATTAAACAGCTCATTTGTTAACTTGTTCGAGGTGGCTCATGGCTAATATTGCTGACAATAGTTTCCGGAGATATATAACATTGAGAACGTGTTGATGAACACACAAACACGCGTTCCAGCACAGGAAACTAAGATGCTTCCGAGTCTATAAAATTATTAAACTAGGTTGGCTGTTATATTTGGTTCATAACAAGAAAGTCAAGGTAGACAGGAAGGTTTTCAATAAAAGAAATCAATAGACAATATCAGCAAGTTGTTACAGGGGCAAACTCTATTAAGGTTAGTCCACGTAACAAAATACGCCAGCAAGCTACAATACCTCGTTACACATGCATAAGATTGTTAACCTGTTGTAGCTGAGATTGAGTCTGCTGAGAGCTACAGCGAGACAAGGCAGGCCGGCAGGAGGGGCACAGAAGGCGTTGTGAGAGAGGTTCAGATTCTGTAAACACGAGGCCCCCACAAATGGAACTCCATTGTTGCTGTCCCCGCTTCGATCATCCGGAGACGGATTAGACAGTGAGTCCTGCACCTGAAGTTAGTAAACAAAGGTTTAGAAACATTGCAGATAATTAAAGCAGCATCTGTAAAAATACAAATCTAATACTCTTATCTTTTAACATCAGTTATAATACTGATTAGAACACAGATCCTAAATCAACAAGAAATTATGGTACTTCGATTAGCATGAAATTATCGCTAATTTTAAAATAACCTCGATGAGTTACTAACGAATAAGGAATGAGGAAGAAACTTCTGTCATCGGAAACCCCAGAATCCCATTGGTTACCTTCCTGCAGCATCGTTTGAGTTGCAGTACGCGAACACAGCACAAAATCTTCCGCGCATGACAGTACAGTATAGCACAAGGTTTTTTCATCATGTAGTGCAGCGTGTGCTGACAAACTATCACCGTCTACAGTACGTAAATAAAGCTGTGGACTAGCATGGGCAAACCATTCGCTGCTGAGCCATTTATAATACAGTGCATTCCTGAACTATTAACATTGCTGATCTTATCATTCTTTAAGAACTTCTAACAAGTGCTTAGCTAGGATTATACAGCTTTGATTCTCGCACATTGATAACCTGTTGATGAGCATTCTACCATTAAAAATACCGAATTGATTAAATAAGACAAGAACACACCTGCACAGCCTGGGTCCATAAGCTGTGGTGTCTGAGCTCGCGCTGTCTGCAGCAGGTGACGACGTTGCCGTGCTTGTCAAGTGAGAGTGCCCCCGTGCTCCTGCTGTCGTGCGCTCCTCCTGCACTAGCTTTCCTAACAGAGACCTCATCCTCAGAGTCCAGCACCAGGGCACTGTCGTGAGACAATGAAGTACCGCAGCTTTTGAAGGAAGTGGAGCTCGACACAGAGACTGGGCGGGCGAGAAGCTTGGGTGTGGACGATGTCGAGGAACCTTCACCGATGGAATCCTCCTCATCAAGGAACATCCCACACAACCTGAATAAACGCCAGTGACAATGTTTTCCTTAGAAATTCGTTCAAGTTAGAAAGTGTTGGAAAACTAAAAAAATCAAGATACGAGTTAGATCAACCAACTAATGGCATCTTCGAAGTAATAAAGTCCTCTGGATACACCAATCATTAAATGAAACAAGAAAATGATAATTGATAATCGCTAATGATAATTGTAGAAATCGTAAAAAATGCAAGAAGCCCGCCAAACAATTATGTAAGAACTCAGTCGGGTGTCCCAAAAAACATAGAACATTAAAAGTGGACTTAGAAACAAGTTCTGCAAGTCACATCAATATAAACTTCTTAGGATGGAAAGAAGCGGAGAAAAAGTAAGGAAACCTGCAGTGAAATTTGAAGGCATATCTAATATAATTTCCAAAAGAAATATAGAAACATGATCAAAAACGAAGTCAAGCCAAGGCATCATAACGATGCATAAAAACCTGGTTAAATAAAGCATCTCAATGTCTATTAATGCTTCTTCGACCCTTGAAAATAAGTCAATAGCTTACTTAAAACCTCTTATTCAACTGTAGAGCCATCAAGGAAGAACCTGTGATTACGGTGCACGGACAAAATGGCAATCCTTAAGACCACATATTAAGAAAAAAATCGTTCAACTTCAGGTGCACATTCAAGGTTCAACGGACACGTATAGTACTCGTTCAGTAAGGAAAATTTGGCAAAACGGAAATTTTAAGCTTGTAACTCCGGTCATATGTCATGGCAGGCATTCCCACAACTCCAGATATGTATAATGCTAATGACAAAAATAATTCACATTAGCCAACAACAATGCAAGGTTCAGTTGTAATGCAAGACACAGCTGCAACACAAAACACAGAAGCGACACAAGACACAGGTGCGAAGCAGGCCACATCCATACAACGCCCTCACTGTGACAATGGCTGGTCAGGAGCAGTGGGCAGAGCGGACAGCAGGTTAAGGGAGACGTTGAGGTCGCGCAGCTTAGGCGCGGACCACATCTTGTAGGGCAGACTCATGAGCTTGTTGTTGGACACGTCCAGGTGCTGCAGGGCTGGCAATGAGAACAGACCCTCGGGCAGGTAGTCCAAGCGGTTATCCTGTACATAAAGCCTCATTTACTTCGAATATGAATAAAACTTCGCATCACAAACGATGAGACTTAATCTGAATAATGAAATTTTGATAGGTCTTCGCCTAGCTTTCCATGTGCATCACTTCAAGTTCTATTTAAGTAATCGATGAGGGAACTGAAATAACTTTATCGAAATTTTTGAATATATAACATAAATTGAAACACGATAGTTTTGCGTGTGTTTCACGAAGTCGAATATACTGAGATCATGAACCGTTACTGAAAAATACGCATTCAGCTAAAAGCACGTTACAGTTAATAAGATGGTAAACATTAAACATGATTTATAAATTTCAAACTTCATCGGAATAAACTTTTCCATCGCACGTTTGTTTACACAAATATGAGGTACTGAATCTTCGATTGCCGTTTTTTCTTCATCAAGGTTCACATTGCCTGATCTAAAAATTAATCACCAAGATAAAAACGGACCAAAATAAGTATAGTGAAGCGTTTTTCCAAATGAACATCTGAAATTAACATAGAAAGATTTTGGCTAATGGATTTCTTATCACATTAATAAATCAAACAAAGCGATTCCCTTTTCTTCCCTGACCTGGAGATGTATCTCCTCCAAGACAGATACCGTGCAGCCAGGGACCACGAGGGTGCTGGAGCGTCCTGCCAGCACTCCCTTGAACTTGCTGCCGCGTCTTGGCAAGGTCATCGTGCCGTCCACGGCTCCAGCAAGAGCACTCACAGCCAGGCCTGACAGCTGCTCTAGCTTGTTCTGGCCAGCGTTCAAGATCTGAGAACAAAACTGTTCAGTAGCCTGGAAGAAATCCCTTGAACAATTAAAAATTAATGGATCCAATGAAACTGGTAGCTGAGGACTTAGGAGCTGAGATATATGCAGCCCTCAGGCCCGATGAAGAAGTCTTTGGAGGAAAAACATCATATAACAAAGGCAACACCATACTTCTTTCTTCATTCTTCCCTACTTAAAAGAAGTTGAGGAGTTCCAAGAAAATTTATGTACATTTCAGTTACGAAGTGGCAAAAAATGATGCCAAAGAGGAGACTGTCATCAAACACACACGAACAAAAGCCTTCAATTTATCTCAGTTATTACTTTATTTAAAACAATAGACAGCGTACAAGGAGCACTTAATACGAGATAAAAAGCAAGGAAGAAATATTCGAAACATAAATTCTGCATTAAATAGCGGTGGTATGGTTTATTTTATCATATTGCTCTTAAATTAGGAAAACAAATCATAAGGAAAAAAGAGCTACAAACTCCCCTGCTTCAGCCCATGCTACAACAGCAACCCACCAAACCTATGCATGTTGGAACTCGATCGTTTGGAATACTGCTACTGAGTCTGACCTCAGATCTACCTGCTATTACGAGAACATGGAGCTATAAGATGTAGATGACCTGACTCGATGCAGCAACCCACCCTTAAACTGGGCAAGCTGAAGATGGCAGAGGGAAGGCTGGTGAGGGAGTTGTTGCTGATGTCGAGCCGCGTGATGGCGTAGAGCGCCATGGCCTGGTTGCGGGGAGACAGCCGCAACTTTGGGTTCAGCTGTACTGATGCATCCACCAACCACTGCTCCTGGTAGGCAGCATGAGGCGCGTCAGATAACTCACAACTACTTGGAGTAACATGAAACTCAGTACCATATTCCCTTAACTCCTCAGCGGCTATTCAGGCCGATATCTAAAACACAAGAAAGGTTTCAAACCAACCATAAGACAAGTTTGTAAAAAAATGAACACAGCAACTGAAAATTACGATAATTTAATATATATTAGCATAGCTCGATAGAATGAATACTAATGAAAGGCTCACTTTAATGGATGGGAGGCAGCGCTGGCCATGCCAGTTGATCATGACCGGGACTGTGGGGCAGATGGAGGTGTGAGCACTGCCTCCTGAGTGCGTCACAGACAAGCTACTCCCGAACTGCTGTGCGGGGCTGATCTCCAAGCACCGCTTCTGTATCTTGTACTCAGGGTCCGGGTGTGCCTGCAAGCATTTTCACCAACTGAACACATGCTTACGGCAAGTTTTAAGTTTTACGAGAATAAAACGAGAATTTTAAACACATAATTTACCAGTTTACGACTACACTTACGGTGGAGTTCCCAAGCGAAAGAAAGCGAGAAATTATATGCTTATATCAGGATAAAAAGATTAGAAAATACTGCTTGTAATAATTTTACTACACTTAACCACATTATCCTCATCCTCAATTGAAGATGTAGTAAAGTTTAAAAAGTCACGTCAGCCTCACAACGTAACTTTTCGGTATCAGTAACGTGTCTCGCATCTGTTAGTGTTCACGAATTACACAGGGCACATGCTAGTTGCATTATAATACCAGCAAGACATGAAGTAGAATGGTGTTCGAGTTACAGTCATTGCTGAGTTGCTCTAACGGGACGAACTTAGAAGATACTTCGTTCTCTCATACGATAAAGTTACATTAAATCTGTAATCATGTTTAATAATTTATTGAACTTGAAAGCGTTGAAACGATTTGATATCAAAACCTTCACTTCGAAATTCACTACACACGAAACAAATGGAAGGGAAGAAATAAAGAACAGAACAGAATTTTAAACGACAACATAGCCCAAACAACGAAAACGGAAGGAATCACTACGGAGTAACAGAATGAAACGCGAAACTAAACAGACCAGATTTTTAAAGTCACTGCTACTGAAATAGCGCATTTTATTGATTATAAAAATCAGGAAACAACTCCGACAGTCAACCGTATAATAGAATACGGCAACAGAAACGAGACATTCGACTCATTCTTGGATTGTACGTATAACAGCTTTTCTTCTACGTATAATAACTTTGGTAGTATGTTCTATATCGATGTTCAAATCAATAAAGTATACAGCCCATTCCCCACAAGCATAATGCTTACAAAACTAAGGTTGGCATTCTGTCACACTTACTTTGAGTGCAAGAAGCTTGGACAAAATGATGGTGTCGTTGTTATGCGCGGCGATGAAGAGCGCCTTGCACTGGTCATCCCTGGCGTGATTTTTCAGCAGCATCTCTACCATCCCCAGGTCATGGTTGCGGCACGCCTCCACCAGTGCAGTCGAGCCTGCCATCAACGCAAAATCAAACATATGACCTACCCAATCATATACAGACGAAATCGCCAAAATACAGTGGTTTTGCTCCTTCAACGAGTAAGTCTGTACGATGATTTATAAATAACCCTCGTAACAAATGGAGCAAGAGGCTCAAGTGCTATCTTTCAACAGATCGAACCAAAATTCAATTAGAAAGTCATCAATAAATGCTTAATACTTCGATGCCGGACAGGAAGAATAAACATTAAAGAATACAAAACGCGTAGGAAAAGAGATCGAGGAGAGAAAGAAGATATCGCTCTTTTCGACCGGCGATTCGGAGACATGGAAGTGTATCAACAGCTCAATAGTGATCGTCTTCACTGAGTTGAAAAAAGGCTGGTTTGTTCGCACCCGAATCAACTCGTCGAATATGTGAAGTTCATGGGGATAACATTGTGAATGAGTACACCGCCAGATATTGGTTTCAGATATAAATGTTGGGAGATCTGTCCCTCTGTGATGAATTTTATAGTGGCCATCCACAGACTCATGATGATAAAGCCCTGAAAGCGGCTTTAGAGGTACAGGGAAGCAAAACTTGTGATAAACTTGCCGGACGCATCTAAATTTCTGATGCAACAGACTAAACCTACACCGTAAAGGAAAGATTTACAAGTTCACCGCGTGGATGGATACGCTACAAACTGTTAGCCAAAAGCCAACAAGCAATGAGTAATAGCTTGTTTCTCGTTGCCTTCCCAGCATCACAATATACCTAAATTATTTCAGATGAACACCAGCGACAAAAGTGGATCCTATACAGCACTTTTAAACGTGTCAGACATAGATTGCCCCTTAGGAGCGTTCTGCTCAAGCTCTGCTCCAGGTGGACTGACCATCGAGTGGCGCATTACGAGCCGCTAAGCCGAGCAGCGGCAGTTCAATAGCACAAGCCTTGAGAAGCACAACCGTTGGTCGTCGTCACTAAACTAACCGTGAAAACGCAAGCAGCGGATATAGACACAGGAAAAGTTGGACGCTGTCGATGGCAGATCTACCATCACAGACTAACTGCAGATCGCTAACATAAAACACAAATGAAGACAATAGTATTTTTTTATCTTGGCCTATGTAGGGGAGTACATCCAACCCACAAATAAACGAAACGGATGCTACTAGGGACATGTTAGTATAATATATGACGATCTTTTGGGGTGATGGAGCGAGTCCACAAGGCATGACAACAGTGGTTAGAGGCACAGACCGTAAAATATCTGACACGAGTTATAGAAGAGGAATTGATAGAAAACGGTAACATCAAATTAGAAATGGGATATTAAGATTTCTTCTAAAAATAGAAGGCTAAATACAAACGGTAACAATCAAATTATGAAAAATAGAGATACCTACGCAACAAAAGTTTGAAGGAAGGAAGGAAGCACGAAGAGAAATGAACACTCACCTGTAGTAGATGCTTCCGCAATTCATTTGGCTCTTACCACAAAAAAGCGAAAGAAAATAAGTTCGCTCTCTCAGAGGAATAAAACCTACAACAGCAACCCAGAACCAGTGCCTGACTCGGCGTTGGGTGGTTCAAGATGACGATTAGGGCCAATGAGCTCATGAAGATACGAAAAACCATGATAACGCTACCAAAAAATCGTTCACTCAAGAGCAAGCACCCATTACTTGATAATGAACAAGCAAACGTTAGACAACAAGCAACTAACAGAACATAAAATACACAAAATTCACGTTAAATCTTTAGTTAGATGAAAACTAAAGCATCAGTTATTTGATACAACAATAAAGAAGACTCTTCAAGAGAGCGGGATGTATCAGGTTATAACGAAAGTTCTGTCCGTTTTTTAAGTTATAATTTTAGGGCATCATTAAATCCATTTAACATATAAATAACATGTGTAGACATCTACGTTGATAAACTAATACTTCTTATTTCATATTTTTTTAATTATTATAATGAATAACTATTGTTGACCCAAATGTACACTCGAAGCAAAGAACGTGAGAAGTTTAGGTCTTATCATTTCACGATATATGGTCATATGGCTCGTATTCAACTTTTTACTCAGTTCACTAGTTGTACTGGTAAGGTTTTCATCAATGCCAACCTGTATTTCCTCAAAATTGAGTCCGTTGGAGCATCCTTTTCTTGGTTCGTCCTTTAGACTGAAAAAATCCTTTTTGAAACGTGAAAACCATCTTCTACAGGTCTTTTCATTCACATAATTTCCATAAGTGTCTTGAGAGATCTTGCTGCTGAAATTGCTGTATTGCTCTTCTGAAATTCATAGAGTAAAATATGCCTATTGTGTTCGTTACTTGGAGAGTAGATTTGGGTCAACAATATTTATTCGTAATAATAACTAACGAAATCTGAAAGAAGAAATATTATTTCAGCGATTTAGATAGCTACACATACATCACTTACAAGTTAAATTTATATATTGATACTCGAAAATTATAACTCAAAAAACGGACAGAATTCTCCTTACAACTTGATATGACTGAAGACAAGAGCATAGATAGTCTGGAAAGCACAACTGATTGGTACCTGTAAAGATGTAGTTCTGCGTGGCCTGCTCAGCCATCTTGTCATCCGGCAGATAAATACGCAGGTTAGGGTTGGCCCCTGCAGCGAGAAGCAGCCCAACCACCGTGTGGTGACGGTTCTTCACTGCTACGTGTAGCGCTGTTTCTGTACCATAACACGCAGGATGCGGTTAAGCTCTGTTTCTTATTATGTACAATGAATGTCAGTATTTGAGTATAAACATCAAAGGTAGAGATATCATATAAGGTGAGATATGGCAAACTTCAACACTATTCAGCAAATAAAAATTTAACTTATTTCACCATTGATTTACAGTAGATATGCGATAGGTCTAATCCAGAGCGTAACTAAACAGCCATGAGAGTTCCGACCACAAACTACACAGATGCATTGACCAGCGATTAAAGAAATACAAATAAAGTAAAAAATCTTCAAATTTGGCTAAACTGTCATTTTTACAATATTTCGTTTAAGTCCCTCGAAGGCTGCAGAGAAAATTTGCTGCCTCACAAGTTCAGAAATAGTACATTAGGTTATTATTATATTCCTGTGGTACACGAGGTTCAAGAGAATGAAAACCATGAAATTGAGTTGGGCAGGCTAAGCCTTGAATGAGCTGAATGGTTAATGAACGACTGAAAGAATATGACCTAGCAGCTGCTAAGTGATTTTAGGCTTTTCCTAAAATACATTAAAATACCATATATCAATTTACATTTTTGGAAAATACGAAATACAAAAATTAATTTCGGAATAATTGAGTACGTACTTAAAGGTTATTCTATTCGTGTATCGTCCTTAATTGGAAATCACCACTCTAAAATAACAAGAAATTTAGAAACACAAACAACGTATTATTATTTGGTAAGGCCATTAACCTTCAAGGGGAGTTGTAGGAGTAGAGAGGCAGTGGTCACTTACCTCAAAATAATACGTCTGGATTTTTACAGATCAGGTAAAGGTTGAAAAAACACGAAAATCCCAAGTACACAGAGCAACATGGACTATTGAAGTTAGGTCAGACTATATGATAGTTTCATATATTAAACATGCATGCTTAGCGAGTACACGTTGCGAAGGCTCCTCACCAGTGTTGCTATTGCAGTACAGATCTATGTCAAACGGGCACACGGAATCCTCTTTACTATCACCCCGACCCGCTTCAGGACGACTGAGATTGAGCTTGGACATGAGGGCCTGGATGCCCCCCGATATTCTGGTGCTCTTGCTGGGGCTAGACTCAGCCGATGGCCTGGGCGAGTTCTTGCTCTCCGCGCTCTCAGGTTTGCCTGCACAGCCTTCCCCACGCTGAGACGCACTCCAGAGCGAGGGCTCAGTTACCTCTTGTTGACGACTTCTGGCCTCTTGTTCTTCTTTGACCGCCCTCTCTCGCTCAACAAGCTCTTTCTCCAGCTCCTCTCGTGTCTGCAGCGTACAAATGGCATAAATATCATACATTCGAGTGGCAATGCGTAATATGCATACTCGTTAATGCTGTTAATAAAAGAATCTAACCATTTTCATCTCAAAGTGCTCTCTCTACATCTCCTACCTCATCAACCCCACTTGAAAAAATTGTAAAATTACTAAAGCGGTATATTAATTTGTATTATCTGTTCATGAAACAAAACAGACTTCTATGCACAAACCTTAATTTTGAGGGCAGGAACTCTGAGTTTGAGCATGAGCTCCACCATCTTGTGGTTGGCGCAATAGCTGGCAAGGTAGAGGGCACTTTGCCCAGTTACGTCCCGCCAATTGCAGTCGAACCCGAACTGGTACTGCCATCTGCCATTTCTATCTCTGCATCAACATCAACAGAGAAATGTTGACTTCTTACGAGATATTGAAAGCTTAAGCGTGTCATCAGAACCAGACAAGAAAGTTGGATAATACTAAACACCTCAACACTTCTAGCATGAGCCAAACTAGTAGCCAGGACCATCTTGAATCAACTTATTTTACCATATGATAAATAAGAGCAAAATTTATACAATCGATGCCCGAAGCTAAAAGTCCATGTTTGCAGCGCGGCATTCAGCAATTACCCAAGTCTCAAATAACACGTAGTCGGAAGTGCACTTACAAAGATATCCATCTTCCTGAGTTTTTTGATGAGAATCAGTTTTTTAGGAGCAGTTAAATCGACAGGAATTTAATTAAGTCTTCTAATTAATACAGACTGCAAGACGGAAATACGAGTTTTCCTCAAATAGTAAGTACAATTATTTGTTTTCATCAGTGAGAATGACCTCATAAAAACGTGGTATTGATTTTTCAAGTGTTAAAGCAATGCTACAACACGCCCAAAGTATGATATGAAAACCTGTTTTTTTTAATGTCTAAAGCTGAGCATCAAACTTGTGGGAGGTAATGGATGACCCAGAAGGTCCAGCGTTGGCTGTTCCTGCCAAGCGCTAGCAGTCCAATCGTAAGTAGCCTCGTATTATAAGTAAACAACCTATCAATCACAGCATTATCTGGCTGCTACTTATAAAAATATCAAACGAGTTTCACACAACTGGTCCGGATGTAAACGTCAAAAAATTCTTACCACAGCAAACAAAATCTTACCCTTCCTTCCTTCCTATTGGTATGTCTGTCGTGGGTAAGATTTTGTTTGCTGTGGTAAGACTTTTTTGACGTTTACATCCGGACCAGTTGTGTGAAACTCGTTTGATATTTTTATACGTAGCAGCCAGATAATGCTGTGATTGATAGGTTGTTTACTTATAATACGAGGCTACTTACGATTGGACTGCTAGCGCTTGGCAGGATTAGCCAACGCTGGACCTTCCGGGTCAGCCAACGCTGGACCTTCTGGGTCAGCCAACGCTGGACCTTCTGGGTCACTTGCATTCGTATGTCAGTTTTCATGTGGTCCAGTGCACGACATATTAACTTAGTCCACATCAGCGTAATTCATAGCGTCAACGGGTAAAACAGTATTATTACGCTAACACCAGCACGTTCTCTTTAGAACCAGTTCAAATGCATTGCATTTCCGTATATTCAAATACATACAAAATAGCTTGAATATCCTTTCCAAGCATACGGCGTAATTCGAGTTAAAGTGCTGACCTGAAAGTGGTGAGGCAGTGGGGAGGATAGGGGTACGATAGGAGCAGCGTCAGTACACTCAGGTGACCATTGATGACACAGGCGTGCAAAGGGAGCCACTTCTCCACCGTGTACACGCTGGCGAGTCCGGGGAACCGCTGTATAGTAACACACAATCAATGCTCACTCTGTCGTATATGAACAGCAGCCAGTACATACAAGTGGTGCAATAGTTTTTAATAAAATATTAGAAAAAAAATAAATCTGAAATAACTGCAGATGCCATTAAACTATGCAGCAACCACTTATACCACACAATAATTCATTAGATATAAAATTTACGAGATTTCAATTTAACCGCATGGCACATGTGAGCAAACCACTTGGCTGCTGTGCACTCACGCATCAAGTAAACTGATATGTTATGCTACATTACCCAGCAATCTCTACTGATGAATCTGATGGCTACACGCAAGTGGTATCTTCCCTATTTCTCATGAAAGTGTCGTGCATGCAAATTAGTCGCTAAAATAAGGGGCATTGACACCAATGTTGAGCATTTCTCTAAAGATAAAACAACAATTACTTGTCTACTTTAGCCCGTGATTAATGACGTGAGAAACCTATAAATCATTTAAAAATTATCAAAAGAGCAATAATAAGAGAATTGCTAGGGAATAGCTACATTTTTTCTAAATTTGTATGCAGATGATTATTCAGAGTAGCTTAGTAGATAGTACAGGGTGCAGCGACTTAATTTCCTTTGTTTTTGAAAGGAACTTGCTTTGAAAAAAAAAGTTGTGTTGTCGCACCCTGCAGTAGCCGCCGCTCACACTCACTCTCGTGTTAAAGTATAGAAAAGAAAACAATTTTCCTCCCAATCGGCGAAGCACTTGCACGTGGTGCAAAGCCATGCCGGACTCAAGCGTTGCCTTATAATTCCTTAATTGTCGAATGACAGAAGTATCAACTCGTTTTGCGAGGCGTAATGCCTACACGATTTTAGCTTTTACTCGTAGATTATTCACATCCAGTACACCTTCACAAACTCTGCACCATTTTTGCAAGCCAGCCTCTTTACGTCTCTCCCCACCCCATAATAACAGCGTCAGTCTCAACATCATACAGCAAAACTTCACTTTAAAAAAAAACGCCCAAACTTTCCTTGATCCTCAGTGACCAGTGGTAATAATCGACCAAGACGACTAATGCCCTTTATGAGTGTAAACTGACCACGAAATATTTCCTGTGTGGATATTCTAGATGCTTTTTATGAAATACTAACAGTTATACTCAATTTTTCATCACAGCAGCCCATCCTCGCTTCCAAATAGCACAAGACAGATGGATCACCTTGAGAAGCATTTCAGCAATGTCTCTCCTGCCGTTGTTGGCGGCTATGTAGAGGGGGCTGTACTTGGTGACAGGGTGTATCCTGTCGTCTGCACCGCTCTCCAGCAGCAGCCGCACCAGTTCCTTGTGACCCTCCTCACACGCTCTGTACACACACACACACACGGATACCGTATTGTGGCTAGGCACCATTACTGAGTGTAATACAATGTGGGTGTTTGTAGTTTCCAATGCACCCTGGCAGTTTCTATCAGATTAGGGAGGTGACAAATTACATGAACTCTCGAAGAAGACATGCAGAAATGGAAAACTAGTCAGTTCTGCTTGTGCAAGAATTCTACATACAGTAAATCTACGTCACTGAGCCACTTGATCCCTGTGAACATCCTCGTAAAATTTGCGAATAAATAATTGTGCATTTGAATAGTTCAAGTAACGGTCATTTCAAAACTTCTCTATTCTAACTTTAAACTATTTCTTGAAGGTCATTAGGACAACATGACAATCGTAAAATAAAACGTTTACAACGCATAGTTTCCTATCAGCTGTAGTTGTTATCCTAAGGCTGATGAAAACTTCAAAGTAGAGTTCGAGTTTATGTTGCGTACAATTCAATAAGAAGCTTAGCACTGAACACAACCAGACATTTTTCAACCTGGACTTAGCCTTTTCTTCTGCAGGGCCTTTCTAAACGGCGCTAACTTATTTGCGTAACGGACCTCGAGGAAACACAGGATAAAAAACTCATTCCACAAGAAAGAAAAAGAGAAAGGTAAGATGAACAATCAAAACAAAGAATATTGAATAATACTAACGGTCACCATGAAAAACTTTTCGTACGTCCGCGATTCTGCCTTTTCGTAAATAGGTACGTAACCGCAGATTGAAAGTTTGTGTAGACTCACTTGTAGAGGAGCGTATGGGCACCGTTGGGAGCAGCATTCACTACGACCACAGCCTCGTCGCCCATGTCCCGTAGCAGTGCCCGCGCCTGCGCCACATCGCCCCGGCCACACGCCTCCCGCAGTGCCCCGTGTAGCTCCTGCCGCGCCTGCTCCCGTGCATCTACCCACACATACAACCACGTGAGTACATGTCTCCACAGACGCCCACGACTCTTGTGCCTCACTAAAAGGAGATGCACGGAAATTTTTTGAACGTTTCTTGTATTTAGTAACACACCAAAGAGTTCAAGTTCCTAGCCTTGAAATTTCAGAATACGAGTATACGTTGATTCAAGCCTAGATTACCAGTTCCCTCCATTCGTCATGGGGGAGATATCAAGTTAAAAAAAAGAAGTTTCATATATAATGATATGGGTAGTCTTGACATGTTTGGACTAGTCCCACCAACAAGCATCTAATGAAAATGTAGCTGTCGTTTAAACCGTCGTCTCCTTACACGTGTAAAATTCCCATATCATAGAATCTCCACGATGTATCTGAAATGCAATCATTGCGTGAAAGAGGTCTATCACATACAGAAGGACATACTTTTCAATTCTCTCGCTCTGGAGGTCTAGCGGCTGAATGCACAAGTGCGTTAAGACTTAATCCGCTCAAGATACTTTTAAAATTGAGATTTTTACGTTATTTTTGAGAAGCAAATCTCAGTCCCACAGGGTACACTAACATTACAAGCTGTTACTTGGAAAAGAGCTCTCTGGTCAATAGATAACCACAGAACGCGTTTTTGGAATACCGTACGAGATAAAAAAACAATGAACTAGAAATACATACCAGCCGCCAGTAAAAAAAGGGATGAGCATGCATCGTAGTTAAAAAAAGGAAGATATTTTCATCTTACTCATTCCACAAATATCCACTTGTACGTCATAGGAGTTATACACAAGTCATTTATAAGAAACAAAAACTTAACCGTTTATGACCGTATGCTCGATGACCAAAATGCTAACATTATTTTTAATTCCAGAGACGCATTTGTACAAAAAATGTAAAATTTTAAAATGCGAATTGCCATAACGCGCATGAAACGAGACGCAGCAGCCAAATATCCACAAATGGGTCATCCAGTCATTCATGTATTGGGGAAGCTTGAAGCATAAATTATCAAAAAAATTCTTCTCGACAACAACATCAAAACCACATGACTTATCTATATAAAATATGCAAGATAACATTTTTATAATGCAGATTAACAAAATAGAGAAACTTCCACACAATGCTAACTTAAGGCTGAGCGAACAGGCAGTGGTACCTGGGTGCACAAGACCAAAACATGACACTTTTTCTGTGATTGCTTTGGTAGAAACACAAGCAACTTGTAAATTATGTCGGTTCCAGACATTAAAAAGACAATCTTATATTAAATAATTTAAGACTCTGGTAGCAAAACTGAGCAAGTTTTTGACGTAAAACATCAACGAATAAACGCGCGACGGACTGGCTCCGAAAAGTGTCACTATCATGTAAAGGCACAACAGAGAGTTCATCATAAAAACAAGGGTGTTTACCGCAACGTTTATCATTAAACAATGTACCACGATTTGTGTAAGCCAGTTCAGTCAAATTGTGACGCTTGCAGGTGCGTCTTGTATTGTCCCAGAAAATAACCTACAAGCATTTAGAGTTTCAGATTCTTACTAATGTAATTGACGCTCGGTCACGACTCCTCAGTAGAATCATTTTATTAAAGGACAAGCATTTCCAAATGAGAGAAACCTTCAAGAACTTGTACCTATCCATTAAGTGTTAGAAAACAACTGAATAAATCAACATCACAAGGTACTTGTGAATTTAAATTTGGCTCTATTTCTTGGCGCCCTCAATTTATCCGCCTTATCACAGATAAAATACATTATAATGGATAGACCGCATGAACATAAGACGGGAATGATACCGCAAATGATTTCAATATTTTTTGGGGGAGGGGAAATACAGATGCTTTCCTTGCAAGTACAATACTATAAAAAGAAGAAAAATTGTTTACTGAAATGAAGTTATACAGACATAGGTATTAACATTGCGTTTTCAAACCTCTTAAAACTAAAGTCCTAAGGGGGTAGCAATATGAGTATTTCGTGATAATGCAAAAACCTCATTTTTCCTAGATAATAAAACTATAAATATATAGAAACAACGATAAAGCTGATGACACATATGCCTAAGCAATAGTAGCGTGGTAGCAATTAGTGGCAATAATCCTCTAAAATCCTCTCTCTATTTTCAGAATAACCTCACCGAGATAGAGGCAGACAATCATTTTCACTCAAGAAGATATTGATGTGAAACTAATCTGGAGGCAGTAGGAAATGAGCAAGTAACACTAACAGCGTGATAAACGTTAACAAATAGAATGAAACGATCATAAACTTCACAAGAACGTCAAACAACTTATTTTGTAAGACAATAGCATAAAGACATTGCTTTACGGTTGGCACAAACGGAAGAAATGAAGTGTACGACAACTGCGCCGCCCGGCAAGAGCTCTAACGTCGGAGACAGGCGTCAGTTCCGCACTCTCGGCCGCAAACGTTTGTACTGCAAAACAGCTCCGAAGGGTGAAAGATAACATTCAAAATTTAGCCGAACGCTGGACGTTCAAGAATTCTCCGTGCAACATTTTAACATAAAGGTAACATTTCGTATTCGTGTGTGGCTAAGAGGGAAGTGTAATAAGCATATATGCCCTGCACCCGCCCTCGTGTGAATTTTAGTCAAAATCTCGTCCACATTTGAAATGTTCAATCCAGAGGCTGATAGTATTAGAAAACAGCTGAAATATTGAGGTATTGTAAAATTTTGAAATTTTAAAACTCTGCACAACTAATATGAAATAAATATAAGCATATAAACACAATATCAACAGGCTTAACTTAGTTCCAGTATGTTATGTGATGTGACAAGATTGTATACATTTCAGAAATTTTCCTATAACATTCAACAATAGTGCATTCTAGGTTACTAATTTGTTATGTACTTTTTTCTGCAAATCATACAAATTATCAACACATAAAATTTACACTCTTTATCAGTTACTGAGTGGTCTATAAGAATTGATAACTGTTTTATATTTGAAGTATAAATAAAATAGATCAAGACCAATTTCCAAATCCAGATTGACAAAAGCATTTCATCACATACTTTAGGAAAAAAGTTATTCCCACCTGAAATTCTAAAGCACAAAAATGAATGTCAGCATCTAATTCTGTTCTACTATAATAGTTAGCATGATGCAGTAGTGGTTGGCATAATGCAGTAGTGGTTGGCATAATGCAGTAGGACTATTATTAAGGTTCATTAATTGTAAAAATATGTTTTTATTCTAGGTCTACCACATAATAATATCCAAACATACATTCAAAATGCTCAATAAATAATAATGGACTTATTATGTTTTAATTTTTTGGTAAGAAAAAGTTGAACATATGCTTTGTTACATAAAATATGTTAATCAATTGTACACTCCAAAATACTTAGCTGGAGACAGAACCTGAATCTGTCCTCATGCTGTCTAGTGAAGGTGCACTGAGAAATCAAGAGATTTGTTGTATCACCAACAGCTGTATTAGATTTACAAAAATTAACCAAAAATACATTTTCCCTTTTTCTGTTTGCAGGTAGAATTACATGAGCACATTCCATGAACTTTGCAGTATTTAGACTTGACCAGACAACAATGAACCCAAAGTGAAATATTTCACTTATGCTTTCATTATACTCCACAGACTAACAGTAAAATTGTTGATCAAAATATTTCTCAAATTTTAAATGATCTCTAGAACAGAAACAAAATGTTAGTTGTTTCAAGTACAAGCATTAGAAATAATTTATTTTCTCTTTCTATACAAAGCACTGAGACATGAGTCACTTTGAGTATTTTAGGGACAATGCACTTGCTCTTGTACAACAGTTTTTCAAGTCCAACAAATTTTTCCTCAACTTTATTTGTTGTAAATGCATAAACTAAAGGAATAACACTCATTCTAGCATACACAGGCAATTGAACATTATTAATAACATATATTAAAACTTTTCCACATTCAATGAAGTTAAAACAAAGTTCCAGAGCATTTCCAAGAAAAGCACAGAGAAAGTAGCATTTATATTCAATTTAGCATCACTTGTGTACCTATGATGCACCCCTCATCCTCCCAAATGTTGGGCCTCAAAACTTTCTCAACTATCTCAGTGATGCACATGTCTTCTTACAGAAAAAAGAGAATATGTGTGAAACAATTAGTTGTCAACAAAAGAGGTTTATTATTAGTCAAATTCTGAGCACAATTCATTAATATTTTTCCACTATACTAAACACATGCTTTAAAAAGCAGCTAACATGGATATTTAAGCAGAAAAATAATTTGTTCACTTATTTGCATTCCCCAATCTGAATGAGCTGAAAAATAAATACTTATAAGCAAACTACAGTACCTGTAATATATGTTTACACTCAAGAGGAACCCTGGTCAAATAAAAAAGTATATAACAATGGTTTTGCAGTTCCAAGTTAGAAAACACTTCAAAAGTTTTGGACGATACTAGAGTAAGCAGCCAGAGAAAATAAAAATACTGAATTCTATATATTTTTTGAGGGATGAATTTTTCTACAATAATAATTGGCTAATTTATTCCTGCAGCTAACAAAATTGAATACGAGGTCTAAAACCATTACTGATAACTTTTATAAAAGATTATCAATATAAACCCATTTTTGATTCTAGAAATCGGAACCTTTTTAAAAAAAACATTTTTAAGAACGCAAAATGACCGGCCTAATATTCATAGTTATTCTGTTGTCATGCCTGAGTTATTGACTGAACAAGATGTAAGACTTTGATATCACCTTGTGAAAAATGATTTGAATTTCACTATTTATCTTTAGCCTTACAGAACCACTTAGAAGCGGGATGGCGAAGCATCATCCCGACCTGATTTTCTGCCGCAAGCAGCCTGGAGTTGCCATTGGTCGGCTGTGCGAAAAATGTGACGGCAAGTGTGTCATCTGCGACTCCTATGTGCGCCCCTGCACCCTCGTCAGGATCTGTGACGAGTGTAACTACGGCTCGTACCAGGGGCGTTGCGTTATCTGCGGAGGACCAGGTCTGCTGCCATACTAGGGCTAAATTCATGGTAGCAAAACTGAATCCTCAGTTACATTGATTGTGGTTCTTGAAAACACGAGTAATTTCTTACATTATTCGTTTATGTTTATTATATTGAATTTAATATCAAGTTAAGTATCTTCAAAAGTTGAGTGCTTATTTCACTTCAAATATCTCTAGCAGCTAACTGATGAATTCATTCCAAAAGTGTGTTAGATATCGTGATGAAAATTGACAATGAGACGCTGTAATCAGGGTAAAATACAATATATCTACACGCACTAACATATTAATTTGTTTTCAGGAGTCTCGGACGCGTACTACTGCAAGGAGTGCACGGTGCTCGAGAAAGATAGAGATGGCTGCCCGAAGATCGTCAATCTAGGCTCTTCAAAGACCGATCTCTTCTATGAGAGAAAAAAATATGGATTCAAGAAAAGATAATGTTCATTCTTCTATGATGCGGCGCGTCGAATTTTTCTATTGAAATTATTCCAACCTAAGATAAGTTTTTTTTATTCAGCTCCTGCGGAGTAAATTCATTACTGTGAAGGGTCGATATCAGCCAACTTCTTGTTTCACTAACCATTACGTGACACGAGTGCTTGTTAGTTTCAGTTCATGTACTACATGCCTTCAGATATATACCTTAACACGTTTGTTGCGATTGCCTAGCCGGTGCAAATCTTTACTTTGTACACATAATCACTAAAAGACTTGGAAAAAATTACAGAACCTAACCTAAGTGACCCACCGGTGGGTCGCATCGCAACAAACACGTTAATAACACTAAAAAACTATAAACATTAGGTATGTAGGAGCTCATTAACAAATGATACATTTGTTACGTAATTTTTTTATAAAAAGAGCTCTGGAAGTAAGATGTGAACGGCTGTAGTCATTAGCATGCATAGGGACGGTTATTAGGTTCAATCAACACACTTTGTCGGATTTAACCCTTTAGCGACGAATTTATTTTTCTAGTTTCTACGTTTAAGCTCACAAAGACCGTCTGTACACTGATGCAATGAAGCACGCTGAGAGCCAGGCAGCCAAAAGAACGACGCTGTATGATGCCGCCGCGTTTAAACCTAGTAGCAACCTCATATTGCTCACATATAATATAATTTTAACATAATTAGCATTTTTTCTGATGTTCCCCGTGAGTGCCATACGGCGGTAGAGGGTTAAAGGTAAATTTAGTTCTACAATTTATTAAACCTCATTTCCGGTACTCCTAGCTTCCTCATTTTTTAGGATTGCAAACGCATTGTCATTCATACCCTCTTTGGTAAGACTGGGCAACTGGTGGTGAACACAAATAACGGGTGGATGAATGGGATTAGCCATGTGTCATGCTCTTTCAAACGGAAGTTATTCTTCAGTCACAAATACCTTCTACATACTTGAGACTTTTATTATACTATCTTCAAGCAAGCTGTGTATTTCGTTTTCAATGAGATAGTCTCCCTAATAAGACCTTTATAAGCCCCGTACGAAGCCATTCTTGTTAGAGGACAAGAGATACACAAACCTAACTTCTACCCTAACGTTTCCGTAACTACGTTCCTCAAGAGAGCTAGTCGTACTAGTTGAGTAACATCAATTGAACATGGACTCAGCATTCCCATACATACTCTAAATCATCCGCCGTATTCCAAGATGTTTAAAAACGAACGCATTATTTCACCAAACTTGTACTAAGAAGTTACTGCAAAAAAGATCGACCACCCACCCAGATGTTCAACCAAGTTTCACAACCGACTAAGCGAAACTGCCATTCTGCTACCGATCCTATTCTCACAGTCAAATATGTCGTACTGTCGTTTAACGTTCTTTAACACGTTTGTTGCAATTGCCTTGATTGGTGTAAAACTTTACTTTGTACGCATAGTCACTAGAAGGATAAAAAGTTACAGAACCTAACCTCAGTGGTACACATACGTACCACTTCGGAGTCAACGTGTTAACATGCAAGTTGTGAGAGGGAAGGGATGAATCGATGCTTCGTCATTTGCAATCAAAAGGGTGCCATTGACTGTCTCGCATGTACTATTTTTTTAATATAAACCAGCTGTCTTCACCGAGTACTTGTTTTATTTTAGTAAATGGGATTATTCATTCATGAAATGAAGTTAAGTTCGATACACAACCCTTCGCTGGCATGAAGAAATTCGCCATGGAAGTGAAGTTCAGTTGCACAATATTAACAGGAAGTTATACACTCGCAAACTCACCAATGGCCATTGAAAATCTTCTACACATACCTTATTCTTTAATTAGTTAGAAACATAGAGAAGATCAGCTCTTTAAAATGTCAATAATATTCTTCCTCATTGCACCGACAGAGATGTTTATCAGCGCATTACGGGGATATTGTTCTCGACAGGGTGGGTAAGATTTCTAAGCTGTCTTGGCATAACTTAAAGACTTAGGGTAGGGCGGTCGTAGCTACCGACAGCAAAATCAGCAACGCTCATTACGGGTGTCAGTTGGGTTTAGTTTTACTAAGGTAAGACATAACATTCCTCTTTTCTCGTTTTGAGAACCTATCTACCGAGCGCTTACCTACTTCACTTCTACTTTCCACATATAAAATGCTTTCACTTTGGAAACAGTCTTTGATCTGGAAAGGTTTAAAAATCCATTAACCCTTTAGCGACCAAGTGGACTATTCGGTCGCCTTTCACGGTCTTTGGGAGAATTGTTCTAATAATTAAACAGTGAGCAATATGAGGTTGCTACTAGGTTTGAACGCTTCGGCATGTTACAGAGTCGTTCTTTTGGCTACCTGGCTCTCAGCATGCTTCATTGCATCAGTGTACAGACGGTCTTTGTGAGCTTAAATGTAGAAACTAGAAAAACAAATTGGTCGCTAAAGGGTTAAAATCAGGGAGATATTCTTAAAAGAGCTTTAGGAGAGTTCCAAAATCTGCTCACTAGCTCAAACTGATAGATAAAATTCACAATAGTACAGTAGTATCCTGAGTGCTGACGTCGCTATCGAGGTTATCCAGGAATTAAGAAGTAATATTTTCTACACACAGCTTAGTTGCTCTTCATAAAAAGAGAAAAATATGGCCCAAGCAGCAAGAATACGAGGCCACATATATAACAGCTGCGTTACGAGAGCCAGTATGAATTTGCACCATCTGCTACATCAACCACAGCGAAGTGTCAAGTGTATACAGTGGTAAGTAATTTAAAGCTTTACTCGTTGAATGGTGAGAAATACAAGATAAGGTAATTAAATAATGGAAACAGAGCGATGCAGTTGCTCGTAAGATGAGACGATGGTATGAACTGGAAACTAACAGGCGACTCGCTTGGCCCAGGATGTAGTATATGGCAGAACACACCAACAACTGCAGCTTCTGTTAACACGTTTGTTGCGATTGCCTAGCCGGTGCAAATCTTTACTTTGTACACATAATCACTAAAAGACTTGGAAAAAATTACAGAACCTAACCTAAGTGACCCACCGGTGGGTCGCATCGCAACAAACGTGTTAAGACAGATTTCACGCCGTGATCACAACTTTCTCTCCCCACAAATCTGTAGATGTAAGAGGTCTCCACGAACCTTTAACTTTTTAGGACACGATCAGAGCTCAAATTATACTTTAATAAGTATAACCTATTATTATGAGCATTACGCCACAACTCTAGTTTTGAGTTTCCGAAACGTCTCACAGCTCCCTCGGGCTATACTCACGCACGCCCTGGGGCTTCAAGCACCCGTTGGAAAACCTCAGAGATGGAGGGTGTAGTGACCAGTAGTTCGCTTTACACTTTTCCACTGATTTAGTCATACTTCTGTGTCGCTCATCGTCTAGGACACACTCCCTCACTTTACAATAACAGTAATATAGCAATATGAGGTTACCATTATGCCTTAATCCTTTCAGGTTCATACTTTTGATGGAAAGAAATGTGTAACATGTTCAAAAATGTATAGATTCATAGGAATATTCCCTTACGTTTATGATGGTGGTACAAACTTTGAACAGCGCAGAAACTCAATTTCAAAAAGAGCTATGCTTTCTCCACCACCAAACATTAGACATGACCTCCTCGGAGATATGAAATGTGCACCACCAGACTTGAAAGGGTTAACGAAGCAGGTAAAGTAAACTAAAGGTGTAGGTCTGGCTGCTCACTGCACTGACCTCGCCTGCGCCGCAGGAGCTGTGGGGCGAAGTACGAGTAAGCCTCGGATGCAGTCTCAGCGATGCGGCCTCTGCAACGCATTCACCAAACACTTTGAACGTCGACCAATTGTTAACTCAAAGCCGGAAGATGATTCTTCTTCAATGTATAGTCAATTTAACTAAAACTCGTTTTTTAAAATAGGCTGGAAGATCAGTGTATGGAAAATAATTTTTTAAATAAAATTCGTGCGGCGTTGAATCACAGGAGCGTAACGAAGGGTACAGTTCGCCGGTGTTGAATTAGCGTTCGCCTTGCACGTACGGCGGTTTGCTTAATTTGCGGTGAGAAATGAACTTGTTCATTACTCGTTGCATAGAAATGAGTCAGAGAAACGAATACATTATTTCTTGCACCGGGTGGTTACGCTGAATAGATACCGAAAAATTACGTTGTACTTGTATCAGCAAAACTTGAGCGTTCTTCTTTTGGCTGAGAAAAACGAACATAATTAAATATAAAAATGAATAGTCAGGCGAACAAGGAAAGTGTCAAACAATTTTAAATAAAAACAAAGAATATATTTAATAATAACAGCTGTTGCTCGGTTAATTCGTTAATGCTTTTAAGGGCATCGAAATGGGAATTTTTATTCAACTAATTACCCTGCGTGTTAATCATTTCTCAAGTATTTATCATGTGAAAAGCCTGCAAAAAAGAATACAATCAATGGAAAATAATTTAAGAGCTTTTCCAAAGCAGTGAAATATTCTCACTGGTCTAATTAGTGAACTCTTAGCACTTGCGTTTCAAAAGAAATATTCGCCAAAAGACGACTTTTTCATTAGCTGGTATCATAGAACCGAGTTTATCCAGTCCCTGCCATCTGAATGAGCGTTACAGAACACTCAATAGCACCTGATTAGACATTTCCAGACCGGCTCCCTTTCAACATTGCTAAACCATCCAACCTAAACAAGAAGCTACAAAGGTCACGGCGCATCCGCCAGTTACAACAGATCTCGTGTCGTAAAATGCTATGCACCTTCACTTTGTATTTTCTCTCCACATCTTCCAGTTCTTTCCAGAACACCAGCAAGTCTACCCTACACGTCGTTGGCAAAGTTCAAGTTGACAGGTGAACTGCACTTTCATTCAACAAAATGAATGGCAAATAAAAGGAACTTCCGAATCACGCCCGCAATTCAGAAGCAAGAACTACACTGCAATGCATCATTATCATTATAACATATCATTCGTCAATTATAACACGAACATCTCGAAATTATTTTCATATGATTGCGCATTTGAAAGGTCAACATCCTTTAGTGGAACAGAGAAAAGATTTTCTTTTCCATTAACTCGGAACACTAGAAATCAAGTTTCCCACAACAGATTCGTAGGATTTTTCGTGCCACCTCGTGACACTAGAGGTCAATTTTCGCACAGTAAGCGAATGCGAAGGATTTTTTGCACCACCTCGGAGCACTAGAGGTCAATTTTCGCACAGCAAGCGAACGCAAAGGATTTGTTCCACCACCTCGGACAACTAGAGGCCAATTTTCGCACAGCAAGCGAACGCGAAGGATTTGTTACACCACCTCGGAAAATTAGAGGTCAATTTCTGCACATGAAATGAACGCGAAGGTCGAGGAGGAAAGAGAGCGAGGGGCACGGACACGCGAGACCACACACAGCACGAGCAGCACGGCCCGGCAACGCGGGGTAGGTGAGGAGTGCCGCTGCCTCCCGTCCCAGCAGACCAGCGGTAATCGATACACCGCAGCCTCACAAATGCAGCGCTCACTCCCTCACATGCACTCCTCGTCAACTGAGTGTGCGCTCGCTCAAATTATCCCCTAATCTTCTCAATCGTGTTTTTTTAACCATCAAAGTCAGAGAAAGCCACGGGTTAGAGGAGTTTAAGTGCAGTTCTTCGTCTGAAAAGATTGCTGAACCCTGAATTCAATTTTGGAACTGCTCAAGCACATCGTTCCAAGGAATTTCAATGTGGGCCACCCTTCAACGATTACAACATCAGGCATCATGGTCAAGAATTGCAGGTAAAAATTGAAGAAACTGCAGAGACAAAGTAAAGCCAAACAGACAGACAAGGCAGAGACACTCGTGAAAAAAACATGATCGTTCACTGCAACAAAAACAGAAGATCTACACTAGCCTCCTCGATAGCAGCATAAACTTGAGCCTAGAAATAACAAGGCACGACCGCAGGCATCACTAACCAGAAACGTCGACAGCAATCCAGACTCAAGTTATAGCTCCATCTCATTATTTTATCACGACCAACTCGATGCTACGAGCCGTGGGACTTTGTACATCAGTGATATATCAGTAAATGTGGAAATTATAAGAGAATCCCTGCATGTGTGAATTTCGCCGATTTTTTCTTGTCAGTGACATTGCATCGAGAACTACACGACACGGATCTTGAAAACGCAGTACGAGTAGCCTGTAGGGAACCAGTTTTAACACACGTATTCAACGCTTGTTCAGCGTTATTCACCAAAATTTCGTAGATAATCAAGAACAAACAACCAGAAGCAATTAAAGGTAGCCTCACGCATGTTTGAAGTATATACACATAAAATGGTATAAAAAACAAAGTATTAGAACATCTCTAGCCAAATTCTATTCTATACAAGAATACTTGTTTCTTTTACATTTAAACCACATAAATACGAATGTTTTTCTTCGTACATTTCATGAACGCGGCGGTGTATTTCAAGACAATCCGGCCCCGTGCGAACAATGGGCTTCATACCTAAAATAAAGCTCAACTTGACGCCCCGTCCCCTGTGCAGGCCTGCCACACGATAGGTCTGGGCACAGCTGGCTCTCTGACGCGATAAGCCACAGCCCTAAAAAGCTTTCAGATGGCGTTTTCACATCCGTACTCTTGCATATGACGAAGTTTACTAAAATTTTCTTCAGTTCAAACACATCGAAGCGTCGAGGAAACTGAATCTAATGATTCATGCAGTAGACATAGTTGTGAGAAATCTATAAGAATAATACAATGTGTGAAGTCTACTGACAGACCATAGTAGCGAACTCCTCGAGGTAGTCGAGTTTCATACAAAATTCTCGGAAACTTAGTTTCCCCAGCTACCCACTATGAACTGCTAGTAGTTTTATTAATGAATGACTTACGAAGCTACAGTATTTCACCGGCAGTGAATGGCAGTATTCGTGCAAAGAACGAGCAGCTCTTGGTACAGCAGTACACTTAGCTGCCAGTGATCTTACCGGGTTACAAGGGAGGATAATGAGTTGCCAACCATTTAGTTCGTAATCAAGAAGTTAATCGCAATAAACAAGTACAATGTATTAGAGTTCAGTTCGAAAGAATGAACACGATTTTCCCACAATTGGATAATTTAGTAACATTGAACAAAAAATTCACGC
Organism: Trinorchestia longiramus; assembly: GCA_006783055.1. Taxonomy (NCBI): domain Eukaryota; kingdom Metazoa; phylum Arthropoda; class Malacostraca; order Amphipoda; family Talitridae; genus Trinorchestia; species Trinorchestia longiramus. The sequence goes on along the minus strand of VCRD01000727.1, from coordinate 27,387 downwards.
ACTGCTAGTGAAAAACTATGGCTAAATTATAAAAAAATAACGAATTTCTCAGCGAGATACTAATTCACATGGAATTTTCCTTCGAACCCAATACTCATTTCAACATCATTCAAAAATTGTATAAATATATTTGAAGCACTTCGCAGCAAATTCTTCAATGCAGTGCACCACTTGCACACCACCGTCGAAAAGGCCACGCTTCGCTGCCGGATAGCCGTTATTTTTGTCCACGCAATTAACTAGACGCTCTTGCAAGGCAATTTCATTTAAAATGATAGGCAAAAATTATTGAAACGCTTCTGAAGAATTACATTTCCAGTAGGTGTGAGAAAATTTCATGTTTTAAAGATATATTGGTTGATAGAAAATGGCTATAAGTTAAGAATCCATGCATCCGAATGTAAATAGAACAATACAATTCTTAGTTTTCAACCCATCTTAGACGTTCTGACCAGGAGCATCCACACAATAATTTTCTCTATAGCAGAAGGGCTAAGGCTCAATATTTCAGAAGCGAGAAGTTAGTTTTGAAAATGGTTTTCTAACTGACTCCCCTACTCGTACGACTGTGAGCCATTCCGTTAAATTTCTAACTCGACTCGTGCTAGGTCTTATTGTCTTGAGGCAGCGAGTCGGGGAACTTAGCATCAATGTTAGCGACATGTCTGCAAGAACATTATTTCATTTAAAAGATGACAGTACTCAGAATATGTTCTTGAATACCACGATGATTAGAAATTGCTGCATTCTTCCAATCCGTTTTGTTCTATGAGTGATGTTCCCAAATCAAAATATGTTCCCACACCACTGCCACAGAAATGTCTATTCAAGTTAAATTGAACAACTCGTTCGAAAGCAAGTGCTGAAGCCTCATGACAGCTGCATGTGATTTTGACAATAAATGTTTTGGAACGAGTGATTTTGTCCACTGTTCTTTCATACTAACGAATCGAGATGTTTAGCTGCTTCCAGCAAAAAATGACATGTTTAGTTGCGCGGTTACTCAAAGGCACTGGAAATTATCATTCTGTGGGGACAGGAAGTAAGGAAGGCTTTACAGTATCCTCCAGTAGTAGTTTGTGGTGCAGGGAACCAGAGAGCAACAGGCGGGTCTTCAGTACACTCATTGTGTGCTGCAGCGGTGAAGGAAAGATGGAAATGGTGACCTAACTTCTTCCTCATTGTTTACTGGGTCACTGTAACATCTGCGTAATTTAACGTGCAAGCTAGTATTAGGGTAAATTAAATAAATTATTAACCTATTACTAGATAACTAATTATGGGGCTTAAAATTGTTTATGAAACAAATCCAGGAGTGCAACACTGACACAGACTCCACTTTTACTTTTCTAACATTAAGATGTGCTGTATTTTAACGTTTTCTCAGAGAAGCAACTCAAACGAAACTACGACAATTCATGCAAAGAGTGACCAGGTCCAACGCTCGTTTTCATATACCACGTCCCGTCACATCGCTCGCTGCACAACCACGTCAGAACTCACTTACTCTGGAAATTGCTCGCGATTCATTCACTTTTGTATCTAATTAGTAAGAAAGTTCATAAAAGAGATCCACACAGCGAACACTTAAAGTACATTAATACGACGGATTTCACTCAAAGCAAGTTGTGTACAAAGCTGAGTTACCGCTTCAGAACTGGAGCACCTTTGATCAAAATCAGGAGAAACATGAAGCTTTCAAACTGTTTACAAGGGCTTTCCCGTATGGAGAGTTTCACTACGATGCTCAAGTTTAGAAAAGTGAAGAGCACACACGAACAGACATGTACTTGCTTACATTCATACAGTTTCAAATTGCTCTACTTCTGTCAATCGAAACTATTAAAAAAATCGTATTTGCACTTGTAACTAAAGGGCATTGAATTTTTTAATTTAACAGCAGATATTTCAGCTGCGACTAAAGCGAAAAACTGTTCCCTCTTTTGAACACGAAAGATGCTTTAACACACGCCATACTAACGGAATCATTTTCATTTATTATCATCCCTCAAATGCTAATGAAAAAACATTCATGTCAGTGACAGTAAATACTGCACGAATTTTAGTGTCCCCCATGTAGCTGATATACGAAATAATAATCCAGCACCACGTAAGAGAGTAGGATGAAGAACAGGTCTTCTCCACGGAGGGTACAATGCATGCATGCATAACCGCGAAGATGTTAGAAGTAGATGGACAACATTGGACTTATATCCTCAGTGAGAGCAGAAAAAAATTTGACAGTAATCACATACGTAAAAAAGTAGTAAATACTACTATTGAATAGGCTTCAACAAGCCTTCAAGCGCCAAGTGTATACAAATTAAAACTGTTATAAATATGTCAATATTTAATCGATTTTATCAAATGATGACTTAAATTCATGGCAAAGAAACACAAATTTGACTTCAATAATTTTTATTCGAAATAACCTACTTTGGCTCGAATCAGAGATCGACGTCTGGTAGTAACCTGTGAACATGTTGCACGCAATGTTGTAGTATCTATTTCATCCCAGCATTTGACTAAAGTGCGTTTGAGTGAATCAATGTTTCTGTGGGAGATGATACAGGCCTTCTGCTCTAATATGGACCACACACCAAAGTCCATCCGGTTCAAATCAGGTGAAGATGGTGGCTAAAGTTCCTTCGACAAGAACCCTTTAAAATTGTCCCTACAGAAGCTTTGCACCAATTTGGCGGTATGAAAGGTTGCTCCGTCTTGCTGGAGTGTTACTCTGTTGTCTCCGAAAGTTTTTCTCACCCATGGAACCACTGTATCCTTCAACATCGCCAAGTACACATACTGGTTGACTTTAACACGCTGTTCAATGACGATACAAGGTGTTTTCTGTCCACATGATGTCACTCCGGCTCATACCATAACTGACCCGGGTTTTTGGCGCTGGAATGATATGCGCTGTTCTGCAGGTATGTCCTCAATGTTCTTGGACCAAACCCTGTCATTTTGTGGTTTGTGAATCGCCTGTACTGTGAACAACTTCTCATCAGTCCACAGCATTGTTGGTAGCGTGTGTTCCTTCAAACGATGGAGAAGCAGTCTAGCCCTAAGCAGTCTCTTTTCTCGTATGAGGCCTGCCAAGAGCTTGCTGTTTCACCTTTTTATAGGGATGATACTTGGATCATATTTGAGGACATTTTTGACCGTCATATTGCTCCCATTTGCCTCTTTAGCCATTCTTCTGGTGCTTCTTCGATGATTTATCCCCACTTTTTCTCTGATGGTATTGATCAATTTTTTAGTCCTCACCAGTCGTGGTGGGGTTCTTCTCACCTTTGGCATGTGACTCCCGATATCCTTCAGCGTTTCATCACTATATACACTCCGGATCTGCGCACGAGTGGTTTAAACATCTTGAATATCTGAGCAGGAGTCTTGCCTTTCTTATGAAGACTGGCAATCAGGGCACTTTTGTCACTCATTCTGCTAGATTAATAAGTTTTACCAAGTTTTTTTAATATGCACAAACTACACACTTCATATATTTAGAATTTGGAAAGAAATAGGAATTTACTAATATTTTGAAGTAAATAAAAACAATGAAAAATTTTCTACACTTAGCGTTTACACCCTGTATATGCTAAAGTGCCTGCATTGTATCAGGCACAAAAGTGACCATTTGTACTGATTATCCTGAAATTAGGTGGTCGTCTACGTACTTCTGACACGCCACTTCATACTACGGTCGGCAGCACGAGTGTTGCAATAAAGTGACACATTCCAATTCCAGCATCGTCCTGCAACGGGGCGGGAGAGAGAGAGAGATGGCAACAGGAAGCAGGGCCGTGCATACAGTATATCCTGCACCTGGCGCGCCGTAGTCGTCCTCTCGAGATGCGTTGTGCTACATTACACTCAATTAGCAAGCCTCTTAGCGAATGTACAGGTGACCATGATCTGCTTCAAGCCTAGTCTGACACCACAGTACGATGTGGTTAGCGGGAACACAGGCGTTACGTTCAAACCTTCAGGTGCATCATCTTAATTCAATGAATGAGAAGCGTTACATCATATTTATAATGAGAACATTGTTGATAGTTGCGTCAGTAGCAATGTTGCAGCCATCAAGATCCTATCTTCAGAAATGAAAGAAAATAAGTGCACCAAACTTAATTAAGACGTTTCCTGCGATTGCCTAACCGGTGCAAATCTTTACTTTGTACACATAGTCTGTAGAAAGCTTTGAAAAAATTACAGAACCCAACCTGAGTGACCCACCGGTGGGTCACTTCACAGGAAATCTGTTAACATTCTTCCCCAAAAATATCCGTAACAAATTTCATCTGATTGACATGCAACTATTGAATAAAGTAACTGATTTTATATGCACCCTTGTGATGGTGATATATATACCCTAGCCTATATGATGACTAGTAGTAAATAAACTGAAAAAATCTACTTGAAAAATACATAGGACACTCGAGCGCCCATTGCGCAGAGAATCGCTTTTACGAACATGATGTCAATTCCAACAAAACTAACCCAACTTAAGAATTAACAATTACAATCCGTGAGCTATAATAATTCCCTATTAAATCATAATTTCATTTCATGACATTTTCTTAGAGTTGATCCAGTGAATTGTTTGTAATCAGCGAATGTTCCAATTCGGTTCTGGACTATACGATTGATCCAAAGATCAGTTTCCGTTAAATTAACTCAAAGATTAAGTCGTTAAGCAGCCACCGTAGTCGAGTGGTCTGCGGCCCGTGTTCTGTATCGGGTCTCTGCTTGGGCAGAAAGACTGTGGGTTCGAAACCCGGCAATGAATACGAGCTGTTTCTCGTTTCACGCCGTGAGCTCGCACTTATCGGTAAGACCCCATGGACACGTCCCAGGATCGTCGCATGGAGCTCACCATCACCCTTACTCTAAGAATGTTAACCTTAAGAATTTGAAAAACCAATGTACTAAATGTCTATGTACTGTGTACTTGATTGGAAATAAAGATTGTTTGTTAATTCTAACTCTCAAACGTCACTATACTGACGACTTCTAACACCCTTGTTTTATTTTTACAAAGTGAATTAACACTGAAATACAAATAAAATGACGTTCTTACGGTGAGAAATGGCAAAAAATACGACAAAACTGCGAGATTTAAACTAGTTCACTGCTCCATCAGTAGAAAGTGACTTACTTCTGAAAAAGAATTTCGTTATGACCGACACACATTTATGTGCAAGAATAATCCTGCTTCGTGTAATCGCTGCAGAGTGTAGTGAACGGTTCCTACACGTCGGTTTTGGCATGAACCCTTTAGCGACCGATTTGTTTTTCTAGTTTCTACATTTAAGCTCACAAAGACCGTCTGTACGCTGATGCAATGAAGCATGCTGAGAGCCAGGCAGCCAAAAGAACGACGCTGTAACATGCCGCCGCGTTCAAACCTAGTAGCAACCTCATATCGCTCACTGTTTAATTATTAGAACAATTCTCCCAAAGACCGTGAAAGGCGACCGAATAGTCCACTTGGTCGCTAAAGGGTTAAGTATTACTAGATTGTCTACTAACCTTCAGCTAAGTTTTTCCATGGCACACATTATACGGGACGAGTTCCTTAGGGAGAACTTTAGAATTTTTGAGAAATTAGAATAGAAACGACTGACTGGCAGGCACGATCTGAGGCAGATATTAGGAGCCCTCTCAAAAATACTTGCAGCCTCAAAATTTCGACGTACACTTTTCCGCATTCTTACGCGTACTGCACAGGTTGGATTATTTACTCGATACAACAACCCACATGAACACCATTTGATTAAACATGTGAATCGGACGGAATTAATACAAAATATAAATGTGAAAGCAATAAGTTCGAAGCGAAAAAAACAAATGGTTAAGGCTAAAAGCCAAGCAAATCATTGAACGCTTTAGGGAGTTTGATTCCTTTGAAACCCCTTCACAAGAGGGCAGCATCCTAATCCTTTGCTATATTTTGAGTGTGGCGTGTTCCACACAAGGAAATGGAAGTGAAATGGTTAAGACCCAGTCATGGGAGTTACCGATAAAATATGTGTCAGGTTCATATATTAAATGAAAACGCAAATGAACTTCACTCTTTAGAACAACAATTCTTCTACGAAGCTAGTGATAACGATGTCAAAACGATACAAGGTATCTGCACTTCAGAAGCGACCTAACATTAAAATGTTAAAACGGAACATCTTACAAACATTTCGAGACGACATAAGACTTGGGTAGCAACTCAAGAATGGATCAATTGACTCGTTTCTGTTGTCATATTATACACTGTCCAATATTATACAAATAAACGCACTCACAGAACACAGTATCAAGCATCCGCACATAAAAGAAGACACTACAGCTTTCGCTCAATACAAACTCTTCGTTCCGAGGCTTGAAGCTCAAAAATCCAGTCAGCGCGGTCGCTGGTTGCCCCCACAAGATTGAAGAGAATGTATTTACGATGACTAGCGGGAATTTTATTATAGCTTCTTAAGCGTGAAGACAACTGAAACCAACACTCGTGAAACATAATTCAGTCATTTGACACTAAGACCCGCTTAAACGCATTACAGAAACTTTACGTCTTATGCAACATTGATGCAATTATTGGTTTATTGCACCAGTGGGATGCTAAGTAGTTCCCTACCTGACACTTTGTTCTGTTCCGACATCGGATTCTCATTTGTTCAGTCGATGAAAGCAAACGTCCGGGTGCAGCGCTTCCATGATGTAGACGTACTACAAAACACAAACAACTTTGAACTTGTCGAACATTCCCCGGGAAAATTTAGCAATCACGTCTGCAATATTTCATATGATTTTGCCACCCTAACTGCTCGAAGAGTTTTCCGACATTGACCATGTACTGTATTTCAAGACAACGCTGAAATAACGTAAACGTGCAGTATAGAAAATAATTGTTCTGGTCATTTGAAGACCAGATAGAGGTATTCTTAATGAAAGAGAAGAAAACTAAACCTAAATCAATAGATAACAATTGCAATTGTTTCTTATAACTAGCGCAGCTGATATGGGAGATGGCTATAAAAAATTCCTAAAAAGCTCCTCTCGAAATGAGGTCTGGAACCCTAAGCTCGTAAGCTCCATGTTTCTTAGAAGCATAAAAAATAATCTCTTTCAATAAACCACTGGAGGGGAACAAGGTAAAAGATTGACCAAATACATCGCTAAAAGTTTAAAAAACAAGACATTGAAAATGTAGAAAAGACGACCCACAACTCTTCGCATAGGATCGAGTGTTTCACTAACATTCAATTCTCCTGAATTAATTTTGCACGAAAACAACAGCAGTTTCCTCGTAATCCGTACACTACCTGGTACCAGCTGTCCAAATCTAGTGCACATGGACCACGTTATGGTACTCACAACTGCTACCACAATAGTCAAACAGCGAGCATCCCCGCTTGCGATGCATGGTATTAGTGTTCAGGTCCCGTAGTTACTGTGGTCAATTTCTGCCTGATCACCGGTAGACAAGATACACGTCCTGCCTGCTGTGAGGCAGGACATTCACAGTTACGACCTTCATTGAGCTCATCTAACGCCCCTACGATACACTCCTTCAAGTCATCACACAGGACGGCAAGAGTGGCTGGGATCATCATCATCACTACTAGTCTCACAATGCTAGTGATGTACTGTGATTCCATCCCGATTCCATGTACCGTGGGTTTGGGCCGTACTTTCCAATACTTCAGAATAAAGTGGATTTATTTAATACGAGCCTCTAGTAAACGGTTGGGAGAGAGGTGTCCACCTGGGCAGCTCCCAGCACCAGCTCACTTGCTTAAAGCTGCACTCGTCATCCTCACGACACTGCAGCCTTACAGTCGTCAGTGGGCACTGCAGCCTTACAGTCGTCAGTGGGCACTGCAGCCTTACAGTCGTCAGCGGGCACTGCAGCCTTACAGTCGTCAGCGGGCACTGCAGCCTTACAGTCGTCAGTGGGCACTGCAGCCTTACAGTCGACAGTGGGCACTGCAGCCTTGCAGTCCTCAGTGAGCACTGAGCACCAGTGCGGACACACACACTGCGCCCCAGTGCGGACACACACAGACACACACACTGCGCCCCAGTGCGGACACACACACTGAGCACAAAGAGCTCTGAGGAAGTGCTTCGTTGAATAGTCTCTAATGCAACGATGCTCCAGCTCCACCATCCTGCCCAGTCCCGTACTCACAACACACGGTCACTGGCCACCACCAGTTACAGCTCTGGGTATCTCCTCACCATATTCTAGCATACGAGCGTATACAAGGTGTCTCAAAAAAATGTACTCACCCTTTAACCGTTGCTAACATGCTGTCTTCTTTGTGTTGCAGGTGTGAGGTTCGAACCTTTGCGAACATGATTCTTTTATCACATTTAATCATGTTCGCAAAGGTTCGAACCTGACACCTGCAACACAAAGAAGACAGCATGTTAGCAACGGTTAAAGGGTGAGTACATTTTTTTGAGACACCCTGTATTGATGCATTGTGTTCAAAACGCGTCGTGAGAGAAACGGAAGCATCGGAAGGATTACAAGTCGATGGCAGTTCAAGAATACCGTAGAACACAAAACATAATACTAAAGGAGTGTCCACATGAGAGTACAAAATGTTACATTATTCAAAATCATTAGATTCAGAACCTATAACACGTTCGAAGACACATGGTACGGAACACACGTATATTTCAAAATGCCTTTCCATACTTTTTGACACCGTTTATACGACAATAAACCTGAATTTATAAAGGGCACCAGAAGCGTTGGAGGAAATGGGGTCTAACTAATTAGCCAGGGTCATGCATGATTGCTTCTACGATACATGCACCACGTCCCTCCGGTGAGTGTTTCGACAGTTCCAGTTAGAAAGAAGAAAAAGAAACAATACTTAATTGAAAATTTTGACCCAAAACAGCCTTCTACGATATTCGAGATACAGCATTGAGTAGCTGAGGTTATCACTGAGGAGCGACAATTCCATAACCCTTCAAGGACTAAGTTATTTATTTCTTCACTGATCGAAACATTGCATAAATCACTACTTAAAGTTACTTGTTTTTTTATGAGATTCCGCAAAACAACGAAACATTTAGAACACAAGACTAAAATTAATGATTTCTAATGAACTTCATAGAGGACGCTGGTAATTACAGCGTTAAAGGACACTGACGAGAACAGACACTATCAGCATAACTGCCTCCTCCTCTCCTTGAGGGGAACTCAGGAATCTTTCGTTCCCTCTGAGCAGCCTTCATTTTCCTGACCACTCGGCAGAACAATCCTCCTTCTGTGCCCACACGGCAGCACGACTGTTCATTAAACAATCACGCACGTGCAACACAGCAGCAATTTCACATGACGTACGTTTTGGTTGCCATGTTAGTGCTACAGGAGCGTGGTGGCAGACCTGACGTACAGGAGCGTGGTGGCAGACCTGACGTACAGGAGCGTGGTGGCAGACCTGACGTACAGGAGCGTGGTGGCAGACCTGACGTACAGGAGCGTGGTGGGAGAGCTGACATACACGATCAGTGACCCAGCACTGGATATGCTGCACGTGTAGTGAGTAACAACACTTGCGATGGACAGAACACACGACATAAGTCATGGGTGTAGTGCACGAGTGTACCACAACTGTACGCTTGGTGTACTACAGCAGTGGTCTTCAAACTTTTATCCGCAGCGGCGACCCCCTTTAAAACATTTTATTTTTGTACGACCCCTTTAACTTTAGCAAAATAAGAATAAAATATAAATATAGCAGAAAAATTTAATGTTTATAAAGAAATCGGGTCTACTGTTAATTATTTATCGTAAAAAATCATCATTTTATCCTGAAATAACATCATTACATGAATAAGAAAAGTATGATCCTACATTACGAGATTCCCTCTGAATGGTCGCACGACCACCCACGCTTGAAAGAGCGCTCTACTACAGCGTGATGCAAGGGGCATGGATGAGACGCTCTGCAGTCAGCAAACAGCTCACCAGAATCGTGTATGAAGCACATGACACTAACCATTGTGTATGAGGTGTGCTGGAAATCAGCATGAAGATCGTCAGGGCTATGCACGGTGTGTCATTAGGCAGGATACTGGCAAGGATCGTGTATGAGGCGCAGGATACTCACAAGGATCCCGTATGAGGCACAGGATATAAGGATCGTGTGTGATGCGCAGGATACTCACAAGGATCGTGTATGATGCACAGGATACTCACAAGGATCGTGTATGATGCGCAGGATACTCACAAGGATCGTGTATGATGCGAAGGATACTCACAAGGATCGTGTATGATGCGCAGGATACTCACAAGGATCGTGCATGAGGCGCAGGATACTCACAAGGATCGTGTATGAGGCGCAGGATGACATCGTATTTGAGTGGAGCGGGCTGTTTGCTGCTCTGGAAAGGCCACATGACCTCAGACAAGACTCTTCTTCTCTTCTAGGGCGTCAGTTACCCAGCAGCCGCACAAATGGAACTCGCTCGCTTTGAAATGATGATCAAAGTTTTTGAGGTGATAGTCACACACTGGCGGCTCAACACTTCCCAAGCGTAACATGAAACGAATAACAAATACCCAAATGCTGCCCGTTAACACGTCACTGGGGTAAGCATTAACTAACATATATACATTGGCTGAGTCACAACTAACTGACAAAAAAACACTGCGAAGGAGCCCTCACTATCAGAAGCACAAGTAAGCGCTTCGACCGAGATGACGAACAACTTCTTAATACATAAAGAACACTAAGCCAAATCCTGTGTGCACTGGAAAACGCAGGCGCAGCTCCAATGAAGTAGAAGATATTGCAGCAGCTGTTTAGTCCTCCATCAGCATATCAGGCACGGTTATCGCTTTGAAAACGTTTGGTTGGACGCCATCTACATCGGCTCTAACTCTTCAGGACGCAACAACAGGTGTCACGGGAGTAGCAACAGCATTGCAGCGTCTAGGTGTTCACTTCAGCGTCCACATCAGCCTCAGTAATGCATTGAAAGCCTTCTGACGTCACCTCAATACGTCGAGAAGAAATACACGCACCAAGGAGAAAGATAGTTCACAGAATGTGGCAGACGCTTCAATAAAACGATGGACTCGGGTAAACTATGGCCATGGTTTTTCATCACTCCATTGCGGTGAGGTGTTTGGTTAGCTGAACTCGTTTAGTCTTGAAACCATGTCAGGCAATAATGACGGTAAGAAAACCGTTATTTGGGACTGTTGTAAATAATCTAAATATAATACGCACAGTTCTCGTTGGTTGGCTAAAATGGAGTAGTGCAGGAATTTGCTCGTCCCCAAATTGCACTTCTCGTAAGATAACTTGTGAGTCGAGCTGCACTTACTAGATCACCTTTGTTATAAACGGTACCCTACACACAAAATAATGACTGCATTGGCGACATGCTATACTGTCCATAGCATAGGAAGTTTACAGAAGAATAGTTCATAATCCTTTCAAAGTGCCAATACTAAATGCTCTGCCATACACGACGCTAGCCCAAGAACTCAGCATGAGGATGTACCGCAGAACTGGCAACATTCACAGCAGTGCGGCGGCTACACGCAAGAAATAGCGCGCCTCGCAACCGCACTCTAGATTTATTTCCTTTACGGAAAGCCGGCCACGCGGCGCAGAGGCCGGTCGCCGTTCCCGGTGTCCAATCGACCGACACGCGCCACAGCAACAGACGCGACGTTACTTACGCGAACACTTGGTGCTCGCTCTGCTACTAAAGTGCAAGCTTTATGCTTGGGGTGTAAGTTTGACTAAGCTATCTGAATGTAGGCATGCACCAACACTTATAGCGGAACTCTGCTTGTTGTAACCGCAACAAAGTTCTGACAACCCTCCAACCAGTTGAGCGGGGTCCTGCGTACAGAAAGTTCAGTAACACGCAGGCGTGAGGTTGAAACTTCTTGCTACACAGACTGCAGTCGCTGTCTCATGTTGCATAGCATAACTTAATATAATTACACGTACATCTAACTCACGACACAGGATCTCGTTCTTTCCACGGTGATTATAATATTTACGACTTTTGGATAGATAAAGGTATTCACTTGGATTTAGAGAAGTTTTTAGCCCTATCGTTCATACTGAAATGGAAGACCAAGATTTACAACTCAGTAATTGTCATTCACACATAAATAACTTATTTATTGTCTTATTATATTATTCCATTATTATTTATAATATTAATACCCTTGCACTTTGGTTCATGTGTTCGTGTAATAAGCTTCGTTGCAAGAGTGTGTCCGCTTAGAAGAAATACATTATTAAACCATCTATTCTTACATTTATGTTCCTGTCTTCGCATGTTATACATTCAGCATTAGATATAGGAAAACCCACGAATATTTATATTAAGGTGGTATTGTTGACACGTAAAGATTCAAATTGATTGCGCTGCACTTTTATTTCCTAGTTCTTCATTTTGTCGCCAGTTAGTAAAATCATGTATCTATTATAGATTTTAACCTCTACGCGCAGTAGAATGACACCGGCAAGAAAACGAATGAGATGCTGTCGACAGCGGCTGAGAGAACACCAGGGAACTGCAATGTTTGAGAAAATAGAAAGCGTCAGAAGAATTTCTTGCACTACACAGTTCCCGTGAAAATTCCACGATTTCGATTTGATTAATTTGAAATTATTATACAGATGAATGTAAAGATTTATGATGAGTTATTGCGTTTTAAATGAATATTTTTCATCAACAGATACAAAACTTCCATTCTGCATCTTATCTACCGATAGCATGGTCCAGATAGTACCCGTTGGAAAAGTACGCTTTAAAGGTGATAAAATTAAAGATCTATGAAATAAAATACATTTTTCAGTTTTACCCGTGGTACTATCAGAATCTGAATAGTTTTTCGTGAATACATACAGAACTTCCATTCTGTATATTATCTACCGAAACAAGGCCGTGTAAGAGAAGAAAGCTAATAACGAAAAAATTGGCGTATTTTATAGTGATCCATAGCTTTGGTATTCACAATACAATGCTTGTAATATACGCATACCCGTTCTGATTTCAGTTCAATAATTTTTCTTCAGTAATAGATAGGAATTAATGGGATGACACCCAGAGATGGAGATACACTGTCTATTATAGTGGAACTAGTAGACCCACACGTGAAAATTCAGGCGTTTTTTACTTAATTATTTAGTTTGATTTTCCAGTGGACGCGGGCTTTGCAGAGGAGTTTCCACATTGAAGGATGTGTTTTAGGTATCCACAATACAATGCTCACAGTACATGCATACCCTACCAAATTTTCTCCTATCTAAATCATTGATCATTGAGAGCGTGACAGAGACGGACCAAGCAAGTAAGCAAGCAAGCAAGCAAGCAAGCAAGAAACTGAATTATTGTACTGGTGTGTATGCCCTTTCAAAATAACGGGTTTTAATATCAAAATTCCACGAATTAGATTTGACTAATTTAAAATTATTATAAAGATGAATGCATGCAAGATTTACAATGAATTGTGTTTTAAATAATTACTTTTTATTAATATACAAAACTTCCATTCTGTATCTTATCTACTGATAACATGGCCCAGATAATATCCGTTGAAATTACTTGGTTTAAAAGTGATAAAATTAAGAATCTATCGAATAAAATAATTTTTCAGTTTTACCCGTGGTACTATCAGAATCAGAATATTTTTATGAATATATACAGAGAACTTCTATCATGTATATTATTTGCCGATAAGATGGCCCAGATAGCACCCGTTAAAAATCCTCGGTTTAAAAGTGATAAAATTAAGGAGCTACGGAATAAAATACAGGGTGTCCATAAAGTCTCAAAGTCTCAACAACACCTCTTTCAGAAACAGAATCCCTGAAACACACAAATGCAAAATGTGATTAACAACTTTAATAAACACTGAATACAATAGAACAAATCTGAATAAAATATCTTATCTATTGCATTTGCAATCAATTTTTGAAATGGTAAAGAGACTTTATGGACACCCTGTACATTTTTCAGTTTTACGCGTGGTACTTTCAGAATCTGAATATTTTTTATGAATAAATACAGAATTTCTATTCTGTATCTTATCTACCGATAACAGGGCTGTGTAAGAGAAAAAAGCTATTAACGGAAAAAATTGAGTATTTTATAGTGATCCAGCGCCTTTGGTATCCACACTACAATGCTTATTATATAGGTATACACGTTCTAATTTCAGTTCAATTCAGTCGGACACCAAACAAATATATAAATAAATACACCAAGGGTATTATTAGGTTTACTAAATAACTTACTAGTACAGCCGCACGTGAAAAATTTCACGCTTCTGTTAGTAAATTTCTTTCATTTACCAGTTGACGCAGCACTTCCTACGGAGTTTCCACATTGAAGAGAATGACGGCTAATAACGAACAAAAATTTCCAATACAATGCTTAAAATAGATGTATACCAGTTCCATTGAGAAATCAATACTTAGCCTAAGATACACTTTGCTTCAGTTCCTTAGTAATGCTTTTTTCTGAATTATTTTCCCCTAACTTAGCAGTGAGGAAGAGGACATCTCCATCTCCGTCTGTGTGTGTGTCCCATTACTTCCTATCTATTACTTAAGTAAAATTATCGAACTGAAATCAGAACGGGTAAACATGTATTATAACCATTGTATTCTGGATATCAAAGAAGTCGGATTACTATAAACTACGTTATTTTTTCCGTTATTAGTGTTCTCCTACACTGTCATGTCATCACCAGATAAGATACAGAATGGAAGTTCTGTATATATTCAAGAAAAATATTTATTTAAAACTCAATAATTCGTTATAAATCTGTAACCCTTCCTTTTTATAATAATTTCATATTATTCAAATCCAAACCGTGGAATTTCCACGTTAACTATCTAGTTTAAAAATAAATACACGACGGCTTTCATTACATAGTATAGATTCTTTGCAATGTATAGTCTAAACGTAGTTGAAAAACACAAAGACAAAGCAATTTAAAGAAACTGTTAAATCAAGATAACTTCGAAATAAATAGCTTTTAGCATTTGGTTCCCACAGTCAACAACAGAACACTACAATTGCTCCACATCTTAAAAAGCAGAAGCATCAGTTGGAAGGAAGACCAAAACAAACCACCGGCCCAATCCACAGAAGTGAACAAAAATGTCTATTAGTAAGTCACAAGTCAAGTACTGGAGTTCAGCATACTTATTCTAGCTTGGTACTGTCACCGTCACAGTTATTCAAAGCGCAGAAAAACGCGCGGCTTAGTGTAACGCGCATGATTCAGCAGAATATAGCTATACAAGGTAAGAAAAAAAATGAAATAAACTGTATTCCAATCACGCACACATAACATAAGCATCAGGTACTCAATTCATAATGCTAACATCTTCAAATTAGTTATGACGCTCCCAGTGACTGTTTCGGTCAGCTCCCGTAACTGGCAGTCCAAGTCAAGCAATAACAGATACAACAGTGGCCTGGAATATTAAGACCAGCATGAAGAAGCAGCGAACTCGGTGAGCTCAGCAGCACGAGGCAATAAAGACAGCAAGCGTCCCTGCGCCGGCACGCTATTTGAAGCACCGTCTGCCTCACACACATGCGTGGATGAGGGCACGAGACAAGAAGCGAGGACGAATCTGGGCCAAAACTAATATTTCCATTGGAGACGATCACGATACCACATAATTACGGATGCTAAACGCTACCTAGGAAGACAGTCGAGCAGCAGTAACATTGGATTGGTGAGATGTTGATAGTGAAACATCAGGAATATAAGTAGGTAAGGTTCATTTAAACAACAACTGGTTGTTTGTAGACTTGATGCACTGGTAGACTTGATGCACTGGTTTCACTTAAATTGGATGAAGCTTGAAAGAACGCACCTTTTGATTCAAGTCCTAAGATGCAAGTGCCTGTTTTGAATTAGTAAAATGAGTGCAAACCTACA
Organism: Trinorchestia longiramus; assembly: GCA_006783055.1. Classification (NCBI taxonomy): domain Eukaryota; kingdom Metazoa; phylum Arthropoda; class Malacostraca; order Amphipoda; family Talitridae; genus Trinorchestia; species Trinorchestia longiramus. The sequence continues at coordinate 11,429 of VCRD01000727.1, read as the reverse complement.
GTCCCCGAATACAACAAGTTTTCCGCTTGGTAAACAAAAAGCGACGAATTTTGTCCAATTTAAGACTTTGAGGAAGTTGTTGCTCACTGTAAGGCCACGACCCTAGCGTGTTTAGACACAACAGCAGCCCACGCCCACTACCTCCATCATAATGGCATTAAAGAGAAGAAGAACAAGGGCTACAGAGACACCGCCCATGCCATGAGGCTCACGTAGATTAAGGAAATTGAAGGCGTCGCGTGCACGTGATCTGCTACTGAGCACGGCACAGGGGCAACGCGCACGTACAGCCGTGCACCCAGTCACCGACCTTTTCTTTCTTTGCACACATTCACATTGGAGAAATTATTCTTGACCAATTAGCGTGTGTTCCGTGATTCGAATTGACGGGTATGCGGTAACGATAGCTCGAGCAGTCAATTCGTTAAGTTACAGGAAAAAGTTACAGGAAAAAAATGAGTTCATTGAGCAGAACAACACTGCTCACAATTACATGCAAACGGTTAAAACTGATGAAGCCTAATTCATATTGGCAGTGAAAGAAACAACATGCGTGAAGTCGCTCGAAAGTTGCCCATGAGCCCAAAGAATCTCACCGGAAAATTGCATGAGTTCAAGGATATGTCAATGACACTCCACAGAAAGCTGTTAAAATTCACAGAAAGTCATAGGGGTTCCACGAGAAGTTACAGAGGTTCAACGAGAAGTTACCGAGGTTCAACGAGAAGTTACCGAGGTTCAACGAGAAGTTACCGAGGTTCAACGAGAAGTTACCGAGGTTCAACGAGAAGTTACCGAGGTTCAACGAGAAGTTACCGAGGTTCAACGAGAAGTTACCGAGGTTCAACGAGAAGTTACCGAGGTTCAACGAGAAGTTACAGAGGTTCAACGAGAAGTTACCGAGGTTCAACGAGAAGTTACCGAGGTTCAACGAGAAGTTACCGAGGTTTAACCAAACAATTGCCGAGCACCAAGTCCCCAAGATACGTTTGACAGACATCTTCTTCAGCGCCCCCTTCATGGAGGGCCACTGCGTGCACATGTCAGGAACGAAGTCCTCTAATGTACATCAATGAAGCATACAACTATGCTCAAAAATCCCCGCAGGATGAAGCCTCGCAACTACCCTCCAACTCCATCAGGGAAGCTCATACAAATCAAGTCATTTAATCGACGCAAAGACCACAAACCCTACAAAGACACTCGATTCATTTTCACACGCACGTCAATAGTCATGGGTCTCCCACAGATGCATTGCCGACTTTTGAAAATCCTCCATATACGAGTTATGCCTTACTGCTTCTTCGATCGATTTAATGTAAGTGATTGGTTTATTCACGGGATCTTTCAACTTGAGACAAATGAGAATGTATAGAGCTTGTGCCCGCCCTCCTCACAGAGGCCACAATAGATCACAATACAAGGCCTGGGATACAATATGAGGAGCGTGTTACAGCCCAGACCATACGGGTGAGGGTGGACACCCCAGTAACCCTCTTCCATTACAACCAAATATTGAGGAAGACTCGACATTTTTTGTTGTCATTTCATGAGTAACGTAATTTTCCGGCATGCATGTTCCTCATTTTTTTGGCAAATAACTGTTTTCATCACGTTAAATAAATTTAGTCACTGTCCAGTGAATCTACATATACAGGGTGGGCCATAAGTAAGATCCCTTTTTAAAATTATTATAGCTATAAAACTAAAAATGGTAAAGCGATTTGGTTAATTTACAATGAAAGAAGAAATTTCAAAGTTTAATATAAACTTATAAATGAAACAATAAAATACGTTTAACTATGGAATAAAATATCTTTTAAACAACCATTATTAGTCAAACAATGGCGTGCTCTTTCAAAGGTGCTGTTCATTACTTTCTTTAATGTCTCTGGTGAAACGTTGTTGATCTCTTGAATGATGTTTAGTTTCAATTGCTGTAAAGTATCAGGCATTTCAATGTAAACATTTTCCTTCAAGTATCCCCAGAGAAAGAAATCAGGAGCACTTAGATCTGGAGATCGAGGCGGCCACGGTACATCACCAAAACGAGAAATTGTTTGGAAAAACTGCTTTTTACATTTGCATTGTTTCTTTCGCTGTGTGCGCTGTAGCTCCATCTTGTTGGAAAAAGGTAATCTCTGTGCTATTATCTCCAATTTCAGGTACCAAATATTCTTGAATCATCTGTCAGGTGATGTAATACAGGTTTTCATTAATACAATTTGCATCACCATCAGCATCTTCAAAAAAATATGGTCCAATGATCCTTGAAGACGTGATGCCACACCATACTGTTACTTTAGCTGAGTGAAGTGGACGTTCATGAATTTCTTATGGATTTTCTGAAGTCCAGAATCTGCAATTTTGCTTATTAACAAAACCATTGAGGTGAAAATGTGCCTCATCAGTCATTATTAAATTCTTTACGAAGTTTTCATTTTCTGCAAGCTGCAGAAATCTATTCGCAAAATCTAATCGCTTTTGGTAGTCCGTAGGAAGTTCTTTAGTTAATTGAATTTTGGTGTGGATGATACCCTAGATCTTTTACCACCATACATTGCAGTGAGGTACGTGACATTCTCAGTTGAATTGAACGTCTCCTAGTTGACATTTTAGGCCGATCAGCAACACTCGTTGCAACAAGCTGAATTGAAGCACCAGTTCGTGTGGTCCGTGGCCTGCCACAACGTTGTCTGTCTGCTGTTGTCCCAGTTTCTCTAAATTTCAATACCAGTTTTTTATGCACTTCTTCGAAGGACTTATTTCAATACCATCAATATTCGTGTAATTCCTCTGAACTGCAGTAACCGAACAATTACATCGGACGTAAAGTTCCACTATTTTTGCTCGTTGTTCCATTGCTTAGCGATTCATTTCGGGAGGTAAATTTTATGAATTGTTTGGGCAATATGTTGTGATTGTCAGTAGACTTGATGCACTGGTAGAAAACTTTGAAATATCTTCATTCATTCTGAATTAACCAAATCTCTTTACCATTTGTAGTTTTATAGCTATAACAGTTTTAAAAATGTATCTTACTTATGGACCACCCTGTATAATCGACTATGTATCTCCATCTCTCTCTGTCTATCTCTGTCCGACCCGTTACTTCCTATCTATTACTGAAAAAAAATTATTGAACTAAAATCTAAACGGGTATGCATGTATTATAAGCATGTATAAAGTCGCCCGATAACTATAAAACACGCCATTTTTCCCGTTATTAGCTTTCTTCTCTTACACGGCCATGTTATTGGTAGATAAAATAGAAAAGGAAAGTTCTTTATACATTCATGAAAAATATTCATATTCTGATAATACCACGGGACAAAACTTAAAAATATATTTTATTTTATAGATTCTGAATTTTATCACTTTCAAATCAAGGAATTTCAACGGGTACTATCTGGGCCATGTAATCGGTAGATAAGATACACAATGGAAGTTCTGCATATATCAATGAAAAGCATTCATTTAAAACACAATAATTCATCGCAAATCTTTAATGCATTCATCTTTATAATAATTTCAAATCAGTAAAATCCAAACCGTGGAACTTCCATGGGAATTGTCTAGTAATAAACTATTCTTAGCCCGCTCTTTCAGTCACCAGGTACCCTTGCGTCTAGTTGTTAGACTTGGTTCGACTTAACAACCTAACTCAGGATACTTTGATTGCAAGTCAGTCCTACGAAATAAGTGACACAAACACTAGCAGTTGAGCAGCTTCACTACAACACAGCTCCAACAAAACAAGCATGACCTGCACGCTCTCATGTACAGTCACTGGCAGCATCGTCATCACCCTAATAATTAGTGCGTTAAGAATTAAAAACCCGACCTCACGTACCGTGCATTGTACTGTGTCATGCATCGGAATAACCTGACTAACATTAAAAAGTGATTTTGTATCAAACAAACAAGTGACGCGGATTCTCGCTTGAAGCATCACTGCTACTTTCAAGATCTTATCGATACGCATCATCACTAGTCCTAAGATGTTAACATTAAAACTTTGAAAACCGATGTATATGCACTGTATATTCTATTGGAAATAAAGTTCATTAGTTCATTTATTTATTTATGTATTCAGGCCTTCAGGCTGCCCGCGGCGTAGCTTCTCTACTCTCGCACACTCATTTTCTTCAGCTGTGTCTGCCTCATTGATGTGACTTTCAATATATATTTTTCCTAAAGGAGACAATGAAAACGGAAATGTTATCGAGTACCACATTTCAAGAAATTGTTTTTCTTTAAACCGGTCAATAGCTTTTATTTTTGCTAACGCAGACGACAATTTGAAAGTAAACGTTTTCTTAATTAATAAACTGACAAACTAACCACGATTCACATTTCACAACCGAGCAGTTAAGCGACCTGTATTTGTGTGGTCAGGTCCCTTTTTCGAGGTTTCGAATCCTACGCAGCACTCAAGTTTTCTTTGCTGACTTGAATTGACTGTTTCCTTAGACTTGCAATGACAACGCGTCCCTACGAGCCTCTACCTAACGTCAAAAGAGGGACGGCAACAGACGCTAGAAGCATGATCACTGATCGTAACATGTCAACACTAGGAATAAAAAAAAACATTGTATATTTCATATTCCCCTAAATGGAATACAGTTCCTTATTTTTCTTTCTTTCTTTCTTTCTTTCTTTCTTTCTCTGTCATCTAGGAACATTATCCAACAGAGAGTCAACAGTTTTCAGCACACGGTGATTTCGAAGTCCCAATTTCCTGCACTGACATCAAACATCAGCACCATAACGAAGTTAAATACATTATTATTACAATTATTATTATATTCCTAGTTTAAGAAGTGAAATAGAATATCTCGTGTGCTTCACTAACTAGAAGAACACAATAAACAGAGCTAATAAACAGCACTCGAAGTCATGATCCTGAGGGCACATCGTGCGTCCGGTTGTCCCACTGTCCATGAATCATGGCACGGGACAACATGGCGTCCCAAGTGGGACCTAGACGGCGTCCCAAGTGGGACGCAGACGGTGTCCCAAGTGGTACCTAGACGGCGTCCCAAGTGGGACGCAGACGGCGTCCCAAGTGGGACCTAGACGGCGTCCCAAGTGGGACGTAGACGGCGTCCCAAGTGGGACGTAGACGGCGTCCCAAGTGGGACCTAGACGGCGTCCCAAGTGGGACCTAGACGGCGTCCCAAGTGAGACGCAGACGGCGTCCCTCAGTCACACAGTGGCGAGGGAAGATGAAGGCAGCCAGAGCACAACCATCAATGAAAACTCGCCTCATACCATCGTAAACACATGACTTATGTTATATATTCAAAAAAGATGTTTCATAGGAAGAGCTGCAATCTACAGTCAACACAAGAACGTGGCTCAAAAATTCTCGAAGAACTACGGCTTTAAAACCACATAGGCCTAAACGACATAAGAGAAATGAGATAGCCTCTCCCTGGTGTGTTTATGAGTGACAATGCCGCACTCATACCTAAGCTCCTCACACACACACGGCGAGCCCTGCCCACCCTCTACCACGATGTCCTCACACCCCCGTTGTAGGGTCAACACTGAACAGCTGACAACAGGGGGAGAGCCAGGCAGGCTCCTGTACGGCACGCCACCCCACAGCCACTTGGGCCTGGCTGAATGGCTGGCTGCTGGTCGGCCGGTAGCATCAAAACCAAGCACTCTTCTCAAACAAAGAATTTCTCCTTGAAATTATGCACCATGTCACATTGCACGAGTGGATTTCAAAATACGCAAGCAAGTTAAAAAAGCACGATAAACATCCAGCAGTGTCCCCAGTTGTGAGGCTGTCCAAAACCCTCCTCCCCTCCCAGCCAATCAGCATGCAAGGCAGCGGCAGCAGCAGGGAGGGCTGGGAGTCAGAAGCAGGGAGGGCTGGGAGTCAGCAGCAGGGAGGGCTGGGAGTCAGCAGCAGGGAGGGCTGGGAGTCAGCAGCAGGAAGGGCTGGGAGTCAGCAGGAAGGGCAGGGAAGGCTGGGAGTCAGCAGGGAAGGCTGGGAGTCAGCAGGGAAGGCTGGGAGTCAGCAGCAGGGAGGGCTAGGAATCAGTGGCCACAATTAACAGTAAAGTTCAGTGGTTGTGAGCTGTAGCGAAGGAATTCAGCTGCCGCCGCTGCGACTATCACAAGTGAAGCACCGCCTCGTAACGGCGTCTTCGTTTCCGTTCTTTTATTATGAATTGCTGTTGCTGGTCTACCAGGAGCCTCAGTCCTGATAGAACAGCAACAGTATTTCATAATAAAAAATTTAAGTGCCCTTACCGTCCAAACACGGCATTTCACGTCTAGACTATGGGGACATCGCCCCAAGAAAAAGACATGTGTGCAGTGTAGAGGTTAAGAGGCATGGAGTGACACATACCTGCTAACTTCTACTACTTCCATGCAACTGATCAAGCTCTATCTTCAGAACGTAACTATTAGCACCCCAACCTCCTGTAAAAATAGCTTTAAAACTTACATAAATTGTAGTCTATATCCGTCCAGGAAGTGTTACCAGTAAATTGGTAGGCATGTTTTTGTGTGACCAGGGGCATTGTTAACCATGTTTACATAACATTAACTGGCACGATGTTACCGCTTTCGTGTGCTGCAAGATGGGTGTTCCTTCATATTTTGTACAGAATATATTAAACAATAACTTTTTTCTAGTTCAAATCAAGCACATTCTCCAAACACATTCTTTTATCGCCAAAAACACGTTTAAACGTATTGGACTTTTCTGTTCCTACTTGTAAATCTATTAATTTGGTCATTTTCAGTCTTGTTAGTCCTCAATTTCCCACGAATAATGATTTGGAACTTCAAATTAACGAATAATTATAACAGGGCATATGGAACGGTCAAATTTTAGAACTGTCGTTTTCATCCATCTTCCCTAACGCGCTACCACAGCCAACAGTCAAGACTAGCGGGACACATTATTATATTCCTAGTTTAACCACCGCCGTGACACACATCCACTACGTCATCGTATAACTGGAACATCAGTGTTGCTAATCCATACAGTTCACGCTGCTTCAAATTAAATAATTCAAGATTTTTTTATGTTTTACTCTTCTCTTTTACGTTTTACTTCTTCTCTCTTCTCTTATTTTTACTTCTTCTTCTAAAAATAATTATATATACAGACCGCCTTTTTCGTCTTTACAGACGGTCTTACAACAAGCCAAAATGAATCAAAGAACGGTACAGCACCAGCTAACCAGACAACTACTAACTTCACTAACTTTCTAAGAATATTCTATAAAATAGTGCTTGAAATAACTTTCCCCCATTCTTTCTCTCTGTACCTTACAGTATTTCGTCATTTTGGGTTACTTGCTTGGTACTGTTTTTGAATACTACAAATCCTTTGCATCAGTATACTAGATACTTGATAAACCTCTCATATTTCCTCTTACATTTTATATGTAACTCACTTCATTGGCTTCATTATGTTTTACTTTATTAATTTGTAAGAGTAAAGTGACATTTGTTCCACGCGTTACATACGTAATGCCACGAACAATATACTTCTACTTCAACTTCTAAGTCTAATAACACCAAACTCAGCAAGAGAAAAGAGTGTAGCTTTGACAAGTCAGCAGTACTCATCACATGACAATTTTGCATGTTAATAGAAAATTCTTGTCAAGCATCACTTCTGGTTAAAATTCCAATTAATAAATTTCATTAAACGTTATTTTCATTTCAAAAACTTTTTCCGGCATTCGCTTGCGTTTTGTGGAAATCGAACATTAATGCAGACCGTGTCCCGTAGCCACTATAATCGAAACCACTGAGCAATTAAAGTTGACATCAAATTAAAACTATTTATTTACTAAGCAACTATGTCATACGTACTCCACAAACACTCAGACACGAAACAATACAACGACAGAGGAATTTTAGTCCTAGACTCCAGATGACAATTTTAAAATTGATTGTTGTTGTCACTTACATCTAAGCATTCTGGGATCCATTCATTTCCATGAAAGTAATGCAAATATCACTGACCATGCAAACTTTACAGGCTTGATTATTTCGCCACTGTATTTCAATACGCATCTTGAGCTAAATGCAGTTCATTTTAATTGGGTTTCATCTAAAATTCTAGGTCAGTTGACTCACTAGTTCAAAATGTTATTTATCGTGTCTAGTTTGCCAGGGGTCATTTATAGTCCAATTTGAACACTGCAATAGTTTTTCACCGCTGCTCCACACTCATTTTAATTGATAAGTCCTTCTTTCAGAAGGACGTTTATTCACTGATTTCACAAAGCATAAGGCAGGTAGGATACCCCACGACTGTAGCAGGACATTGCGAGAACTGATGGTTCTGGAAATGTGCGTGTTCAGTGAACAAAAGTAAGACTAAGAAGACTAAGTACCCATAGTTAATGACTCTGAAATACAGAGAAATGAGTATATTGTTACAGATTATGACCACAATATGATCATGAAAATCAGACCAAAAGAAAGTCAGATTATCACAAGTGTCAGAAAAGACGTAATCCTTAGCAAATTACTGAACAAAATTGGCTGCCTATATTGTCTAGGAGGCTTGCCTGAGAAAACGCCAAAAAAACGTCGTACAACCCAGCCGACGTTTGCTTCGAAGAGATTTTAATTCATGAGCTTCACTCACCAGCGTTCCTTTACATTTATACAATCCACGAACAACAAGCAGTATTCATTATCAAGCACACTATTCTTCATGCTGCAATACAGCATTTTAATATGTTTTACAAGTCGCCGATCGTGCTCGTTACCCAACCTATTGCTCGGTAACAGTTCAAATAATAAACTTGTACATACGAAAAATGCTGAACTGTAGTGTAAAAATCAGTCCCGTTTACAGAACTACCACTATTCTATATCATCCTTCACTACCCAACCATATTAACTGTCGTAACTAATACATGGACGTGAGCTGTTCTGCAGTTCCAGTTTTTATTTGTAGTCCAGTTAGTGGAAAACATCTCCACCTTGCAATGCATAGCTCAAACAGAATCCGTGTGCAAAACAACTAGTTGCACCAACGTGGACGGCTGAATTCAGTTTAGTTTTAAACTTAACAATTAACATCACTACAACACAAGCAAGCGCGAAATGTTTATGAATGAGCTTTGATGATTCCAAGTCCTCCAGTTCATGAATATGCCCATGCAATCCACCTGAATGGAGGTGTCAAAGTTAAGCATGAATACTGTAAGGCCTGTATTAGCACAGCCCGCTGCAGCCAATAGAAGTGCCAGGGTAAGCATGTCGAAATGAAGAAAGCAGAAAAATCAAGTAGAAATGAAGACTATCGTTCAGTCCTTCATGAATCAGCTCCTCTTACATGACAGAAAAATAAATGAGGACAAAAAAATCAAGACTTGCCGAACTTCAACGCTAAATCTACGCCAAAATTCTTGCGAATCAGGTTTGCTAATTCAACAGCTCGTTAAGCAACACTTATATAGGTAATTTCCAAACCCTGCTCGATGAAGTTATCAGGATACAGAGAAAAAGAGTTTCCGAAATATGTTACACTGATTTCTGTATATTAGAGACTTCGTCAGTCAAAAAAAAACACAACAGATTTTTGACACATTGCATGTTTCTTCTTCAGAAACGTGTAGCTCCGAGGAAAACAATCTGGCTACATTCTGCAGTATCTCTGACGTAGTACCTACTTTATCTAATGTTCTAATTATCCTGATAGCTATGTACACTTCAAGAATAAAGACGTGGGGAAAAGACATTGGGTTATCATATGAAAAAGAACGTATTGTCGTCTTCGTGATAGTGGTAAATGAACTGATAGCTCTATAACCACAAGTATAGGCCGAGATTCGGAACGAGCAGCACATGTCTGGTGACATTGCCTGACATGCCTACATGTCTGTCTGACTCGTCTACAATGTACCACGTGAGCTTTTGTCTTGTGTTCGCAGTTTTCTGTGTATTTTCCGCTCTTCTTTTGAATGTTACTGAAGAAACAAACCAACGGCTCCTGAGTTTTCCAAAAGTCTCTAATCAGAGTTTCATGGAAGTGCTCGTACAAGATGATTATTTGACTACTGCTCTACCTCGCTTCTTCTCTGTCTTAAGCACCACGTATCCTCCAGAGCATTTATTTTTGCCCTGTAGCGTCCGGCCAGTAATGTTCCGAGCATCCCTCAGCGTACAGAGTTGACACCATCAGTCTGTGTGGTCCTGCAGCATCTTCTTCATTAACCTGGCTTCTATTCTACGTCATTTACCTTCATATTGACCTGCGTCATCCTCTGCATGCTGAGGTGCCGCGTATATTCCCTGAAGTATCGCTCCCGTGTTGTCGTTTCATACATTACATCAAGTCTCAGACACTTGAGGAGGTTGCTCTTCAGCCCTGTTGTTCCAAGGTGCCTCTTTCGATGGTGCCATAATTAGTGGTGTAGAAATTTTCATTTGTATTGCGTTCGAAGTGTACTTGAATCATTGCTGTACTTTAAGTATTAATACAGCAACTGTTTCTAGGTTCAGTTGTTTTAGTACTCTTATTTATCCGCATTATTCATCTCTAATTATCGTTTTTTCTTATCGTTAGTTTAGGATTTCCATTAAATAGACACATTAATATTTTCAGTTTCCGATTTCTTATTTTTTGTGAGAGAATATTTTTCTCTCTGACCGTTTTCTCTGATTTTTCTCTCTGACCGTTCACGTGAACAGACACACCAGAAAATTGGTGCTCAAATTATTCAAAATGTGACAGAAAGACAGTACTACCAAGCATCTAAATCAAACTGACATCCCCGTGAATGTGCCCCCCATCAAACTGGAAAAAAAAGTGACTTAAAGTTTGAATGTGTGCAAATTTTAAGCAAAAATATAGTAATAATCCTGTCCAAATGCTTGCAGTGTCTGACTCAGTGACAAAAACGTAGGTAGGCCTAAGAACGACCCTCGCGCTGCGAGCAGAGCTCCCTTACCCTTCTCTCTACCCTCCCTTGCAAAGAAAGCTCACGCAGTTAAAGCATTATTTTTGAGTACCTCAGTGGAAATATCGGCCAGACATAAAATTGGGAAAACGAACTATTACAAAAAAAAAAGTGTCAATGTGAAAGTGTCTGCACCCTTCTTAATGATAATCTTAATAAAAAAAAAAAGAGGTAGTAATCCCAAATTCATCACCCATCGAAGTTTGAATAAATCCAAACAAGTCCATGGCAAATGCAAGAATAACTCTCCTCGTTGCAAGAAAAAGAGGAAGAAGAAAAAACAACATTTGTGTACAAAAGGAAGGCCATCTTTGTTCTTTGTTCTAAACCGACCATCTCTGGATAGGTATGAACGCTACCTCCTACCCCTCCCACCGGGTTCGGACTTGCCTAGCGCAAGAAACCTCACTTATGTGTCGCTACGAACAACTTCCCTCCACTTCTCCACCTCCCTCCTTCCCTCCTTTC
>VCRD01000726.1:95386-200788 GCA_006783055.1 Trinorchestia longiramus | reverse complement strand
ATAAAACTAGTAAGCATGCAGCTTGTGTGATCGTAACAAAATGAAACTAGTAAGCATGCAGCTTGCGTCATCGTAACAAAATGAAACTAGTAAGCATGCAGCTCGTGTGATCGTAACAAAATCAGAGTTACATTTCAATAACAGCAACATTTCAATGACTGCACTTTAAGTGTCGTCATGACAACTTCACAACAGTGCAAGTCACAATGCAGCAATATCTGAGGATCGACAACAATTTCGTTGTGGTTATAAAATATTAAAAACCTATGAATTGTAAACTCAAAAAAGTGGAGTTGGGTTATTCTCGTATATATATGTAGAACTTCGAATTTTAAAATTTAATTCTTGTTTATGATGCAAAAAACATGCACAAGTATACAGAAATTAAATAATTCTTCCATAGCCAAAGCTCGTTTTGTTGTTGAAATCGTATGAAAGGTAAAAGGCTAATAGAAGTCAAAGTTTTAAATCTTAAGCAAAATAAATCACGTTAATGAACGCCAGATGAACCACTGGTTCGTTCCAACATATTATGATTTGTATAGATTTATATACCCACACTAAAAAAATGTGTTCCAACAGGGGAAAGAGCGTTCCATTAGGGGAAAAGTGTTCCAAAAATAAAAAAAGTGTTCCAACAGCGAAAAAAGTGTTTCAACTGTGAAAAAGAGTGATCCGACAGAGTGAAAAAAGAGTGTTCCAACAGTGAAAAGACAAACTTCAACACAAAGTTTGAGAATGAAGTAGACAAATCAAGTTTCAAAGACACTTCAGTAAGAGGTCGGTTACACGGGAAGTCAGCCTCCAAAAGAGAATGCGAAGTACAGGGTGCGTCAAAGTGATCTGACAAATTTGTAGGTTTGATGAAAACAAAATCGAGTAAAGAACGAAATTGGAGTTTTTATTATCGAGAAGGATTAATAATTCTATTGTCATTTATTTAAGTTTAAAAATATCAGCCACAACTCTATTTCGCTTTTATTAAACTTACAGATGTGTCTGGCCGTTTTGCCGCACCCCTAGTGAAAAGTGGAAGGCAGGCGACCTACAACACTATACCCACAACACCTCCAACTCTAAGCTGCGCATAATGCTGACGATGTGGTAGACATTGACAAGCGTCACATAATGCTGACGATGTGGTAGACAGTGACAAGCATTACATAATGCTGACGATGTGGTAGACATTGACAAGCGTCACATAATGCTAACGATGTGGTAGGCAGTGACAAGCATCACATAATGCTGACGATGTGATAGACAGTGACAAGCATTACATAATGCTGACGATGTGGTTGACAGTGACAAGCGTCACATAATGCTGACGATGTGGTAGGCAGTGACAAGCATCACATAATGCTGACGATGTGATAGACAGTGACAAGCATTACATAATGCTGACGATGTGGTTGACAGTGACAAGCGTCACATAATGCTGACGATGTGGTAGACAGTGACAAGCATTACATAATGCTGACGATGTGGTAGACAGTGACAAGCGTCACATAATGCTAACGATGTGGTAGACAGTGACAAGCATCACATAATGCTGACGATGTGATAGACAGTGACAAGCATTACATAATGCTGACGATGTGGTTGACAGTGACAAGCGTCACATAATGCTAACGATGTGGTAGACAGTGACAAGCATCACATAATGCTGACGATGTGGTGCACAGCGACATTGAGGAACAATAATGAAGTGAGGTACTTTGACGAATACACACGGCAGTATGTTCTCAGAATAGAGCTCAAAATTCCGTACGTGTTTCTCGTAAAGCTAAGATATAGAATAAGCTTTAATTATATTATAACTTATCAATTGATATTATAACCTCATAATATTATAACCAGGATCCACGATATGAGATCAGCAATAATATTATAACATATCAATTAATAATATTATACCTTATAATAAGAGAGCCAAGATATAAGACAAGTTTTGCAAGATCTAACGAAAACTCATAGTTTTCATCGCAGCAGAGAAGTACCATTCACATACCATTTGAATATGAATAGAACATACTGAATATATTTAGGAACATGTATAGAACATATATAGTTCAGATAATGCCCACGCAGTTTTAACAAATGGTTTTCAAGAGGTTGATCGTACAGAATCACTCATATGTCATAAATGAGCGTTAGTATAATTAAAAGAAAATAATACGTTTTTATTCCTATCTAAGTCACAAACAACGGACGTTACAGTTTGTGCTTCTAGTGTGAGTTTGAAACTTTCAAGTTCAATACGGGGATTGGGGTAAAACTTTAAGGCACGATTTAAAATATTCTGGTCGGTGGCGCTGCGTCACGTGATTATATAGTCGACAAAAAATTAAAATTGTAACGCAGCACTTTAAAACACCATCAAAGTATATAATCTGATGAAGCAACTGCATGTGGGAATATTCAGTGGAAAGTACGCATTCGCTTACTAATGAATTGGCAGTTCGGCCAAGATTGGGTGGGTAACTGGAGGCTGTCGTGGGGATTAGGTGTCGTGGGGCCCCGACACTTGCGGTGCGACGTGCGGTGTCGGGTGTTGAGCGGGTAAGGAGGAGGGGACTGGGAGCTGGGGGTGCACCCTCCTTCAGGGGTAAATGCAGAAGTGCTAGATAACTCAAAATTATCATGCACAACACAGACTTTGAGGTGTGGATGAAGTAACCTGTGACCTGTTGAATGTCCTAAACTATCATGCTTTGACTAAACTACCATGCTTTGACATAAATGGATCTGACAAAACTGTACTACGGCACAAGAGGGCCACAATATTTTGTCATGTTTGTGAAATTAAATACACTTCGTCTTGCAAAAAATAATAAAAAAGCATCCGCGGTCACTTTCTTAAAGAGGACATTGCCGTATCATGACTAGTTGTGGAAGATGATGAGTTTCGTTTTCTTAAAATTCAATAAAGAAGGAATACATCAAACATTTGAGAAGTAGTAACTTGATCTTACCCAAGTAAAGTGAAAACGATCAAATAAGTATGAAAAGCCAACGCACGAATAAGTAGCCAAAAGACTCGAGAAACTCCAAATTAACGACTAAGAGTTCGGCTCGGAAAAGAAAAAAATACGAAGTTGAATTAGGTTAAGTGATTCAGGCTTCAAGCAAAAACCCTCAATTAAGTAAAAATTACTCTCTCTGATCGGAAAAAGTTGGTGCACAATTGGGAAAACATTTAGTCTTATAGTGTTTTTAGGACAATTCATTTTCTGCGTTCGATAAAAATGAACATGGAGTATGTTAAAACTAATGCATACACTGTTTTCAATAAGATCCTGTTAAATAAAAAAGCACGATAGTTCCTAGCAAAGGATATTAAAGGATGTTTTCAGACCACCAGCTGTACCAACAAGAAAATATAAACGAAGTGTAACAGTAGGTATTCATAGGCGTAAAAAACACGAATTAAGAAATTAAGACCACACAGCCGTCTCGCAAGCCCTCCTAGAAAGATCCGAAGATCGTTTTCAAAGATTGAAAAAATATCAATGAAAATGCATATATTTTATTGAATTAATACATTATCTTTTTTTTTGTACTCTCTTTAAAGTTTAATTTATAACGTTGAAGTATGATTATTAGCTAAATTATTATACTTTTTTCCTTTCTGCACAAACTATTTCCGACCAGCACTCAAAGTTGTACGCACCAACTGTTTTTGATCAGAGGGAGTTGAAGTACACAACTATTTATTTTGCTGTCTTGGATTGTTGCGGCTCTTTAGCGCATGCGTAAAACATTGCGACATGCAATTAGGGTCGCTTTGTCATCAAAGTGTTTGATAGATGACCAGCGAGCTGAAAAGTATCTGACAAGAAATGGAGACCATTCGTCGTAGACTTCGAGTACTGTTAATATCTGGAAGACCACGCAACTTCAAGAAACACAGCTAATTCAAATGTATACTAAGAACGAATAAGGGCTTGATAGATTACGCATTTTAGCACGTGCAGGTTACGCACGCCAAGGTGTGGAGGGGTGATGCAAAAAATGATCCTAGTAGCAGAATCCGGTATATGAATTCAGAAAATGTGTAGGTTTAATTAATGAAAGCGCGATACTCGCCCTTCCAATTCATGAAGGCAACATGAAATGAAATGAAATAAAATGTTGTATGTATATTTCGAACATAAAAACACATTTCTAGGTATTTTGCTGTTCATAAATTTACAAATGTGTCCGATCTCTTTACTGTACTTTGTACATGGTGCGACAATCTAAAGTTTTAAAGCTAGACGACTTGCAGAATATTTTTTGCGAGAACATCAAAACTCACGTAGCTTCGAGCATCGTAAGATTTATAATAGAATGGAATTGTTTCACAAGCCAGGTTTTGAAATTGCTGACAAGATACGTGGAGGTTTACATGATACGATTTTAAGGACAGTTAAACTTTGAACGTAGAAAGAATTGCTGGCCAACATGACAATCAACATAAGCGAAAAGAGAAATACGAAAGAAAAACAATACCTTGAAATTTAAACAATTACTTGAGCCTGAGTATCCTATAAATTTCATTAGGGTAGCTAAGGTAAAGAGCAGACAATTTTTCAAACTATGTCCACATTTAGAATCCATGATTTTGTTCGCCCGATCGGCAAGAAAGCAGCGTTTCAGTATATTCGTATATACTTTTCAGAATAGTTTTACTGCGTTTGAGAAGTAATTTTTCTCAACTTTCCAGAATACTGGCACTTTCAATAAAAAATTTGTTAACAGCATTCATAGTATTTGAATTAAATCCATGGACATACGAGAAGGAAATTTTGATTCATGTCTACATGCATACCAGCCATTCTCTCTCCTGCTGACCAAAAAACACTCCTCTGAGCTAGTTGGTCATACGCTTGAAAAGCGATCCGATCATGTCGAGAAAAGACTGCTTATGGAATGCTTATACAGAGTGGCCCATAAATAAGGTAACTTTTGAAAACTATTATAGCTATAAAACTACAAATGGTAAAGAGATTTGATTAATTCAGAATGAATAAAGAGAAACCGACAATCTAATACTAAGAATGACCGTCGTGTGTATATTTATTTATTTACATTTTTATTTATTTATTTCAATGTTTCGTGTCACGCTTTTAAGAATAGATAGGAAGAAATTAGCACTGGCGGTCTTGGTTTCAGTTCACTGGTAAATTAATACACTCATTTTCGCTCTACAAGTGCACCATAATGTCACTTTCAAAAAAATTAGAGCGATCCAGAGCCTAATATTCTCGAGTCAAGGACTACCATAAACAGGACGTGCACCGCCATGTAGCTGGCTGCTGTAGCGGAGGCCAGTCCACTGAGTTCAGTTATCCTCCATCTGTCATAGTGCGAACATTGTCGTAGTCTGTCGCTCGGTTTGAATCGGAGATTGTTGTTTGTTTCGAGGCACATTGCTGCATTTCTAAGTGGATACTGTTTGTTTACAAAGTTCATTGCCAATTATATGTATTAAAAATGCCGAACAAGTGAGGGGTTGTGAACTGTCGGGGTAATTACAATAAGGAAAACAGGCGCCACACACAGTCTTCAATGTGCCTGCTTCATATCTGCCCTCTCCAAAACTCACACCTCGCCAGGCGAAAGTTGAAGACCAACAACCGAGGTATTTTCTTCAGAAGGATAAGGTTACTTCATTTGATGCTTTCAACCTGAACGTAACATGCAGAAGCAGTACAAGAACTTGATTATTTCAAGATCAAAAGAAGGGCTTGTGTGTTTGTTCGTGACCGACAACTTAAGTGAATACAGTGATTGTATTCGCTGGTCTGTGATTGTCGAAAACAAGCCCACTTTGTGTTCCCCACTAACGCTCAGTGCGTTCAAGAACGGCATTAGTACCACTGTTTAAGACACTTCATCCCAACAATGGTTTGAGATCGTATACTCAGTTCGACGAAACTGTGCGCTTGGCAATGCACTATGACATCCCGTTTGACAAAACGATCCAAAATGTTCTCACTCTTCTTCAAGCTCACACATCAGCCTGTGTCAACACCGAGAAGGTGAAAAAGTTGGTATATTTGACACGTCAGTTTGAACTTTTATTACAGAAGCAATTTTCAATGAATGATTATTGTTTTGCTCTTCAATCATACCCAAAGTGTAATTATGAACAGCTCAGAGACTTTTTGGTGCTGCCATGCAAACGCAAGCTGCAGTACATCACTTCATCTATTGACAAGGACCAGGTGCTGAGGGAAACATTTGACAAAGTCCAGATACTGCAGCAGAAGAATGTGTTTCTCTTGGTAGATGAAGTATAGATTCGCCCAACTGTTTAATTTTCTGGTGGGGTGCTGAGTGGTATGGCCGAGAACAACCGAGACTGCAAGGCCACTTCTATGCTGTGTGTCATGATGAAGTCGCTGCACAAAGGACCTAGTCTGATGATTTCAGTGGAATTGACATTGACTGTCCCAAGATGTTTCATCGTCTGGCAAATGTTCTATTGAATTGACTCCACAACCTAGAGAAAGACCAGCAGAAGAAAGCAGTCCTTCTTCAGACCTCTGTAAAGAAAGCCCGGTTGGCTGACTAATCGCTGCAGTTTGGTAGGTTTTTGCTTCTATGTCTGTTTGTTTATATGCGTGAATGTTTGTATGTTTGGTTGTTTGCATTGGAAAAGGTTTAACTATAATCAATTTGTAAAATCTAAAACTAAAGCAGCCCGGCTTTCTATAAAGTGGCCACTAAGCTCATGCAATAATACATGTTAATTCCGGTTAAAATTGGTATTTCAAAGTATTACAGTGCTTCAAACCATTTAAAATTCACTGTAAAACCTTATTATCCCTTCTATTGCTTGAAAGAAGTAATTTTTGATCAATTTGTCCGACAGAAAATGTTATGTTACTAAGAATGCAATGGCCTCCGCTAGCGTAGTCAACCATATGGCGTTGCACGTCCTGTTTATAGTAGTCCTTGACTCGAGTCCATATCGTGGATGCCGAGTTTGGCGGGGTATTGCATCAAACCTAATAATACCCATTGTATATTTATTTATTTATTAATTTGTTTGGTGTCCACTTCTTAAGAAACATAAGACAACTGGCACGCTCTTAAGGATTTAAATACCAAAAAATTCGGCAGGGGATACATGGATTGTGAGCATTTTATTATGGATACCAAAGGCACATCCTCTAATGAAGAAACTCTTTAGCAAAGTAAGTGTTCACTGGCAAATCAAACTGAAAACAAAGCTGTCATTAACAGAAAATATGCGTATAGAACGCCAACAGGAGTTCAACAGATGATTTATAGCTATAAAAAAAGGGAGTATTATCTGATGCCGAAAAGCAGGGTAATGACTTCATTGAGATCGAGTGACAAATGCATAAATCAAGGAATACTGAGGAAGACATCTTCGGCAATTCGCTTATTGTTGATACTAATGAATAAATCGAAGCTGTTAGTAGGAAAATCATTCTTACTCCAAAAAACAAAGATGCTCTTTTATTGAATAACAATGTTTTCGACTTAATTTTAGGGGAAAACAGATTCAATGCAAGTTTGGAACCAATAGCAGATGATATCATAAAAAATGAAGCAATTTCAGTGGAATTCCTAAATTCACAAACACATTCTGGAATGCCTCCACATGTGCTCAAATTGAAGAAAGGTGCAATCATAATGCTTCTACGTAATTTAAACCCTTGCAAGGGATTACTCAATGGCACACGTCTGCTTATTGTATCACTCAATGAACTGTACAATCATGGCTAAATAATAAGTGGGAGCAAAGAAGAAGAAGAGGCATTCATACACAGAATTGAATTAACCCCAAGTGATACATCTCTTCCTTTCAAAATAACCCGCCGACAATTCCCTGTGATTACAGCTTTTGCCATGATAGTCAACAAGTCACAAGGACAAAGTTTCAACAATGTTGGCCTCTTCTTATCTTCACCCGTTTTTAAAAATATTGTTTCACGAAAAATTTTGCAATAAAAAATTTTGTATTCATATTGTGCTTTGCTTTCTGGTGCAATCAATATTTTTGTGTTCATAACCTGAATTTTCTTTTATTTACAGTTCTTGTTTATCCAAAATATAAACCATGTCATTATATGACTTTCAAATGCAAGATATTAAAACCCGTTATTTTTAACGGGCATACACACTAGTCACAACATATTGCCCAAAAAATTTAAAAAATCCACCCTCAAAATGAATCGCTACGCAATGGAACAACGAGCAAAAATAGTGGAAATTTATTTCCGATGTAATTGTTTGGTTCCTGCAGTTTAGAGGAATTGCAGGAATATTGATGGTATTGAAAGAAGTCCTTCGAAGAAGTGCATAAAAAACTGGTATTGAAATTTAGAGAAACTTGGACAACAGCAGAAAGACAACGTTGTGGCAGGCCACGGACCATACGAACTGGTGATTCAATTCAGCTTGTTGCAACGAGTGTTGCTGATCGGCCCAAAACGCTTCTTTTAACAGAGAAAACATGTTTCTTAAGTTCGGTTACTTGCCGGTTCTCCCTGGTGATCCCCTTCTTTCTCATTGACTTGACGCTCTCCATATTCAGTGAGGCCTTCACAACAACCCTCTGGGCACATATATCGTTGCAGAACTCCGTTTAATAAGATTTCAATTGATACAGTTTTCAAGTCAATGCAATTAAGTAAATGTAACCACGTCTTATGTATCGCAATTTACATTGGAGTTGTCACATAAGACGGTCACTGACCAAACTTCACGGCGTGTTTAGCTCCCATTTATCAGTGCAAAAGCACTCCTAGAATTTTTTGAAACTTGAATTTCTTCATTCTAGAACAAATCTACTGTGAAAAAGCGCAAAGTTCTTTCCTTAGACCAACAACTCGAAATTACTGAACAGTTAAACTTGTCAAAAATAAAATAAATTGAAAAGTGAATGAAAGTTAAGCTATCGGATATGACATACATAGAATTTGAAGCTATGGATTCGTCAATCATCAGAGATGTATTAGAATTGCATCATGAAGGGTTCAGTATTGACGACCTTAGCATTGATTAATAGCGTGCACATGAACTTGACAATGAGGAAGGAAGTTCAATGACATGAAATAGCTTTAAAGCTGTTTAACGAATTATTCAGAACTTCTGAAGTGCTGTAGCAACAGATTATTGACAATGATCCTGACCTTGAAAGGAGCTTACAAGTTCGCCGATATATTGATAAGGCACTTACTTAGCTGCTATACTTGCACCAGCTTCTAAACCTCCTTACAATAATTTCAACACACGCTCTCTATGATGCACACAATTGAAAGGTTCAGCCCCTAAACAGAACCCAGGCTATGTAACACTCTGCAACCTGAACAAACAGTATAAAAAACAAAAGACCCAATGTTCAATAAATTACTCACATCAAGATCTTCACAAGGTCGGTGAAATGAACTTTAAAATTAATAAAAGATACGAGGTTTTCTTCACTAATAGTATAATTTTCCAGCACAGAACATTTCACAGACCACCCATAATAAGAGATAGCTCTGCACTACCTCAGGAAAGACTAAATCTTTGAAGTAGGTGGAAGAAAACGGGAAAACATTCTTAGCTCATATTTCAGAATAAACACTTGCTTCAGCACTGGAAAAAAGGGTCTACTTCTAATGAAGAAATGACATTTTAGTATTTTCCATTTTCTCTTTTAGATGCTGAAGATCACATTTTCACTCATAGTGGTATACGAAAATGTAGGGAACGTATTAAAAAATCACCACACCAAATAATTAAGTCTCCAGAAATACCAACGAAAAAGAAGGAAGTGGACTAGCACTGTTGAACAAAACAACATTTCATTTTGTTTCAAACAACAGATCGACTCAGACACAATTGTAAATCGTGAGCATGTACGTGTGTGCATGGTTTATGTAATTAATCTTGAATACAGGTACAAATAATTAATGTAGACTATAATAAGATATGTTTCACTTACAACACTCATGAGCTTGCAACACACTTCCCGCCAACTCAGAAACAGCGGATTGTAGTGAGTGCAGTCTCATGTCCAGTGACAAGTGAGAAGCTTGCTTATGGTTTCAGCGTCCCGCGTCCTGTGCTTGTGTCGTTTCCCAGGCCTTAGGACGAACAGACCGCTGTTCTCTGTTTATTGTTTTCTCAGTCAGGTGAGCTGAAAGTTTCTCAGCTTTAAATTTCATTCAGCAATTTAAAATTTTATTGAACAGTGTCTCAGTTTTAAGTTTCATTCGGCGGTTGCTCAGTTTCACGTTTTATTTAAAAGTTTCTCAGCTTTAAGTCAGTAGTATCTTCTGGCAGCCTGCAGCGCTGGTCTCTAGCCAGCAGTAAGTTCTTTCTGCTTTAACGCGTTGCTCTTTCTTTCCGTCTCACCCTCACTTGAGCCTCAATCCCATCTTGTGGTGCACACGCTGGTGGGGTCACCGAGGTCGCCTGCTTGTTATTTCCTTCCTCTGGTAACTGCAACTCTGGCTTGAATAATAAAAAGTTTGCATGATAACAAAACACAGAATAAGGAGTTTTTATTATCGTAGCTCTGGAAGCGCAAACAGTGCTTGGCTGTCATTACACTTTAAAAAACTAACATTTATCAGCTAAGGTAATTAAATTCTCCTCATACTATTTACGAATTGTTTCCCAACTATATATCAAATGTATTTACAGCTAATTCGTCCTACTACGAACTTGAATTCATTTTAGGTTTGGCTGTGCAGAATGTTTAATTAATTGAACTGCATATTTGAAAAATTAATTAATTTTTACGCATCACGATCTGAATAGAAATTTTTACTGTAATAAAACTTGGAAGCAAAAGATTCTAACGAAAAAAATGCAGATAAGCATCAGTTGATTTTCAGAGTTTGTTCACATAAAAAATTACACGAAATGCTTTGCTAGAAAATTAGTACGTGAAATGGTAGAATTAACTTGAACCATTTCGTAATGCATTCCAAACGGTTCTTTAAAAAATTGTCTAATAACATAAGTCCAATGGCAACATCAAATGATGCACACTCAAACAAAAAATCCAAGTTGTTTCCATCATGAAATTTTCTGCCAGCCTCCTTGACTCATTGCAAATTTCAGTGTATGACCAACCGAAGAGGTTAGAAACGCAATGTGTTAAACTTTTGTTTAGGGAAATAAATTCGCTTGCTCAGTTTTTTCACTAATTTATGCTTTACGTAGTTTTTGTACCATTCAAGTCAACGCAAAGTTTAATGAGGAAATGAAAATTTAAATTAATTGTGGTTGCAAATGTTTTGAAGTTTCTTCAGTAACCTTCCCGCTTTAGCGTAAAAACCCTGGGCGTGTTACTCTGATGACTTCATTCATCAGATTCCACATTTATTTGTGCGAACTATCACAAGTTCCTCAGCACCAGTGTACTGTTGTTAGAGTAACAATGTGAATAATTTGTACACCACTGTATTTAATATTTTAGCCCGTGGTTTTAACAGGATTACAATATTTCAATTAGAGGTTTTAATTGTTCATTACACGAACGCTTTCGGAAATTAGTTGAATTTTCAAGCATTAAAACCGTAAATTTTCAAGTAAAAATTCGTATTAGGTAAAAGATTTTGGGCTAGGATCGAAAATAAAAGTCGAATAAGTACAGAGTGATATACTTCATATTATGTAGTAGAGAATAATAATTACACACGATATCGTACAGCATTTACAAACATCAAGTCTTCACTGAGGTCAAATTTCGACCAAGGAGGTAAGCGTCACCATAGAAACACTCAAGAAAGATGGTAAGTGGAAAGAAGAGGGAACCTCTGCATTACATTGACGAGTGACTATGAGATAAAATTCAAGTCAGTCAATAAAGGGCTATTTAATGGAGGCCAAACAAATTGTAAAATGGCAACGAAAAGGCCAAAAAATTAGAGTTCGAGAAATTAGAATTGGGTAAAAGACTTTTTATAAAACCCTCCGTCTTATTTCCATCGTTTTAAGAACAGTGTTCAACCACAAACTTCATTTCACTTCACGCGATGCTCAGGGTAAAGTTCAGTCAAGTGGCACCACACGAGTGCAGAGTTTTAGTGTCCAGGTTGACACAGTCAGCTACAGGTGGTAAAAAATGCAGCATTAGCTGGCAATACAAAAGAGTTCAGTGAGAAATAAGGAACAGGAACGAAAACGTTCGTTCCTTGAGAAGGGGAAAAATCAAGACCTAATTAGTCGTACAAATAACTCCTGAGCAAGCCGATGTAATAGACACTGTTAATTCTACAGTCTCTGAGAAACGATAATCCAACAACTCAATCTACACACATTGGGGTTCTTGAATTCTGCTACTTCAGAGAGAAGTGCGATGTTCCCTTTAGTGTACCAGACACGGGAGAATTCTGCATATGAAAAATCTTGATTGAAGAGCAAATTTTTTTTGACAATTTTGAACGAATAAAGAGGTAACATCGAAAAAAGTCTCACATGTTACACAATCCTCTAGATTTCAACGTGTTTCTTAAGATAATATTCAATTCGTTTTCAAGAAATATTGAAAAACTTTAAAGTTCTTAAAAATATTACTCAAGTTAATCTTCAGAAGAAATTTACTATAAAGTTTTTGAAAGTTCGAACTAGTGCTTATACAGGAGAAGAATCGTAGTAAACTCACAAGTTGGATGCTCCAAAAATAGGACGAGGATGAAGAATTACCTTAAGGCTGGTTTCACCATACTTGAAAACTTGGGCAATGATTTGCGGCACATATCCATACTCCAGTAAAATTTTGGGTAAGCAGCACAACCCACGAATACCTTCGATATGACACAACAATACAATACGGATAAAGAACTCTATGAGAGTCATTTTTCGAAGAAAATAGAAGCACAAAGCTCAAAGGTGAAAATCTCCTAGCATAAAACATACACTAAAAAAGAAAATGGCATTCGAATGTCGAGTTATAAGTTTGTGAAAATGAAGAGCAAACCAAATAAAAGAGAACTTAACACATATTTCATTAGATGACTTAGGAAGTTCTGCCATTAGATTCAACATAGAGAAGAAATAGTAAAAGGAGCCTGCGTAATGTCTTTAGTGATAAAACAGCACTGTGTAGAAGATGCAATAAGAACCTACAAATCGTTTGAACGAAAGCTATATTTTCGGATTTAAAACTAATTACAAAAGTGACAATACAGCCTAAGTTACGTCTTGAATATGATAAAAATCTCACAAGGGATTGACTAAGCTTTTCCCGAGAAGTTCAAGCAAGACCTTAATAACAACACGACCATAGAAAGAGAAACAACAATAACTTCGATTATCACGATAAGCAGAGCACACGCTCTTTATTTCTCTATTAAAGTACCACAGTAAAAATGAGACTCTGGCAACATTTCAAAAATTAATATTCAACTTGAAAGTTATTAAATTAGGCTAAGAGAAAAATTCCTAGTATGATACAAAAGATTCTGTTAATAATGCTACTATTGCAAGCCCGGGCATGTCAAGGAAAAAATAGACAGCTCATCTCAGTACGTTCGTTTTCGTCTCAGAACTTACATGTCTCAGCATCACATTATTCGCTACAAGTACTCCCACAGCCTGGGTGCATAAAAAACTAACCAACTTGCATCGAAACATGCAGTAAAATGGATAAATAGCCAAAATTAGTCCACATTCGCAGTCGAACGTGTCGCAGATTGGCTAAGGTTGCTAGCAGGCACGCTTCAGTAGAATATCCTTTCTACTGTCGGCAAGTAAACATTCAAATAAATGGTCTTGCATCATTTATCCACGCTGTAAGCGAAAAACTGCTTCCTTGCCACAGCCCAGGTATCGACGCTACACATTTGGCATCGAAAATAAACGTTCGCGAGTCCGCACACCAAAAACTCTTCACAATTAAGGAAGAAGACAGTGCGACTGACGACACAGTATACACCACCGACAAACACAGACTTTTTGAAAAAATTGATTTCTAAGTGGAGCGGACATGAAATTCTGCAGCAACTACCACAAATGATGCCAATAAAATTTAAATTTACAGAAATACAGGTCCAAAGAGACTCCTCATGCAGTTTCCCCATACGTTACGGCCTTCGCTAGCATTAGAATTAACAGCGAAGATAGTTGTAATAGCTAAAATGTATATTCAAGGCGTCTTCAATGTAATGTACGTAACCTAGGTTGGAAATTTTGAAAAGCATGAAATATCAGTTCGTCTAGTACAATTGCATTTAGTAATATGAAGCGTATCACTGTATCACTGTGTTTCCGACGATAGTGTATAAAAAGTACTGGGTTGTTTCTCAAGAAAAATTAAAAACGCAATGTACATTTTAATTCCATTGCCGTATTGACGAAGTATCATACATATTTTTAGACTATTAAGCCAGTTTTTCATGGATTTTTAACGATCTGAAAAGGTATTTAAAACTACGCTAGCTTTTTGGCGATATCTCAAATTTAGTCTTCCTGTACAAATAGTTTCCTGTAAAAATCTGAATAATCAAATAGCTTTAAATGAAAATATTTTTATGAAAGAAGAATTGCAGCGCCCGTCGAGTCTTGAGGATGAGAAAACAGCCAAACATAAAAATAATACCGAATAACAGCCTACAAAATTCATGAACCATTTCAGTGTAGAGTATTCCATAGAAAAACTGATAATTTTGGCATGAAATAAGTCTTCAATTGTATTTCCTCTTGTGTAATGTATAATTTAATAGCAGGCATAACTTCTTCAAAAAACAATGATTGAGTAAACTACACATTGAGGTCTGCCATCATTTTTCTAAAGTCCGAGAGCGTGCTGTAGTCAGGGTCGTCCTGGTGACAGTCCTTGCTGGAGTCCCCGTACGCAGGGTTGTGCCTCGTCAACAGCAGCGGCACAGGCAGCAGCTCGGGCATCACGGAGTGGTGCGTGATTAACGTCCGCAGTGTGGGGAACTCTTTCGTGAAGCCCTGTGAAACATAACATTCTTAAATACCAGCAATCGAAGGAGATGCTTTTGGTCACTCATGTACCCGAAATATGGGAAAAAAGGTAGCAGTTAAAGTACAGTCCGACTCTTCTGATTCATGTAAAGTATGAGAGTTTTAAACAATTTTGCCACTTTTACATGCTAACATGTGGAGTCTAAGTGCCGCAGTTTAATAATTTAATTTTTTTATCTAATGGAAATTCTCCACTTAAAAAGTACTTTAACCCTTTTGCCCCGACTGGGATAATGTGTCCCATCAAATTTAAAAAATCGGCCGGAAAGGGTTAAAGTTCATAAAATTTATGTCGTATCATACATGCATTACATAGGTAGCATCAGAAAATATTTCACAGTTTGTGTGAAGCACTTCGTTATACTGTAACTATGAACTAACACATTACATAAATCACTGCTGAGATCGCTATTGTTGTGGTTGCGACGTTGTCAATTGTTGTCGAACCTTCTTTAAGGATGATCAGGTATTTTTTTGACCTTCCTATTTTTTATCGACAAACTAGACGGAATAACTTGTTATGATGTAACTCTTAGAAGTAATACAAACCCAAATACAATAGAGAATATATCATTTACCGAGTTGTTTCAATACTTCTAGTAAATAAAAAATATCAAACACTTTAAATTCTTCAATAAGAAAAGGATGCCTGGTTTAGATTTATAATTAAATAAGTCAACCCTGATCATTCTTTTGCATTATTCACTTCATTTTTTGTAAATTTCAATGATGTCTAGCTTCTAGTATTTTTAAAACGGAGGGACAAGAAAGTGTTGACCACACTTCCAAAATTTAAATCCATTAAGGAAATACCTCGGCATTTACCTCCTTTTGGATGGATGGGTGAAGGCGAATCTACTCATACACACACACACACTACGAGCACAGCAACCCACAACTACGCACACGAATCCTTTAGGATTAGAACCTATCTTTACAACTTGAGTTGGTTAGTTCGATGGCTTTCGCTGGCTAACCTACATTGTATTTGAACATTCTGTACATACATTCTGACGAGATGAATAGAGTTCCCATCTAATAGTGATTGAGCGATCTAATTGGGTTCTTACTTTTATCCTGAAGCCTCTGGAAGTTTTAACGATCAGATAATGAGCGATGCCGGTGGGAGCGAAATCAGCAGGCACTCTGAGGCTGAGGGCATAACAGCCAGGCTTGCTGCTCGACTCGCGCACCAGGAACGCTCCTAGCGGCTCCTGCCCCAGCACCTCCAGAGCAATTTCTCTGCAATATTAGAATTAAATAAGAGAGCCGGTCTCACTGTTTCACTAAGTGCAAGAGAAGCCTGCCTATTATCCTTGATGAACTTTGATCATAAAGTGTAATAAGAAATTCCAAATAAATCAGAAACAAGACACATTAGAAATGAATAAGCAAAATGCATAGAAGTGCAGGAGGGAAGGAAAGACTTAATTATAATACAGTTTCATATAGTCCTTAGAGATGAAATTCCCTTACACAAATTTACTGCCTTATACGAATGTACTACCTTATTATCATGTACATGAAAACAAGTTTTGTTCAGCTAAGTAAGAGCACGGAACTTAGCACGAGAGAGGAGATGTGCTTGATTTGTTATGCAAAGCACAAGTTCCAAAATGAAAACATGAGTTTGCTATTCTGTATGGTAACAGAAAGAGACTAAATCCATAACCCCAAATCAGAAGAAAGCCAAAACAGTTTCAGGCAATATGATAAAAAGAATCCGGAATTATAATAAAGACACAGCATATAACAGCAAGCGTGAAACTATAATAAAATAAATAGGTTTAGGATACTCCACCATGAGCTATAGATCCTTCTAATTATTTTTCTGAAAAGAGAACCTGGATAAATAGGAACGGAGCTTGTATAATTGCCATGTTGGGGGAGTTTGTTTGGTAGGATTTTTCTTCGCGATGATTGAAGCCATTATGGATATGCTACAAAAGCTTCAGCCTCAACAAAAAGGCCATGGACATTTAGTAGTCCAAAAAATTTGCTTGGGCTCGACTCTAATTGACTTACTCTTTAGTTCACTTTCCTCGGAATGATAATTGTACGTCATAGAGGATCCCTTCGCTGACTTTGCAGAATACTCCATTACAGGAATAACTCCGGAAAGAGGATGGATTGAGGAGCTAGTAATAACTCTCTGGGAAAATTTGAAGCTTCATAGGCGTTCAGAATTTAAACTTTAATTGATTCTAAAATGGTTAGTCATCCACTAGTGCTGCTTTCAGATTTGTCAGATGACGACTGTAGGAGAGGGGCGTCAGCCGCTTTGGGAAGAGAGTCTCATTAAAAGCAACTTCCAGCTCAAACAACGAAGTTAACTCAAACGAAAGAGACATTTGGATCACCTCGGAATGCCGGCCTGGAACCAGGCGGCTGCTCTCAAGTGAGGCTCGTCCGGTGCAGTCAGAGAATCAGAGCGCTCCGGCAGCGGCGGCGGGCTGGGGCACGGATGGAGGGGGGAATTTGAGTGTAGGGGGGAACTGTTGTGGGGAGCAGAATTGGTGTGGAGGGGAGAATTTGAATGAAGAGGTGAATTTGAGTGAAGAGGTGAATTGGAGTGGAGTAGAGAATTTGAGTGGTGTGGTGAATTTGAATGCACTGGGGAATTCGAATGTAGTGGAGAATTTGAGTGCACAGGGGAATTTGTATGGAGAGGAGAGTTAGCGTGAAGGGGCGAGTGGGACGGTAAAGGAGAAGGACCGCTGGATTGAGACAAACCTGCTGTGTGAATCGGAGAATGTGAAGAATGACTGGAATGCAAGGGCGAATGTGATGAATGTATAATAGCGTGCAAAGGAGAATGAGTTGACTGGTCTAAGGTGTGGGACGAAGTACAGTTGTCGCTTTGACTAGGGGCAATGTTATGCACGAATGCCGAGCTACTGCCGCTGCTGCAGTGATTCGTGCAACTGTAAAAGATGAATTGAAGTGAGACAGTGATTTGCAATCAATGACAGCAAAAGACGATTGCATTCGAAGAGGAAAATATATTTTTTTGAAAACTATGTTGTGGGAATCAAAATTGAAAGAATTCGAACCAACAATTATTAGACTAGACAACTAAAACTCATAATTTATATAGTTCACGAAAAGATATAAAAAACTCAACACCGTCGATATAGTAAAACAAAATTAAAGAATGAAAAATACATGTAAATGTCAATTATTAATTAGCAAGACTAAAACGTTATACGTACAATAACAATGCATAGGTAACCCATTTTTTCTTTCACACAGAATTCCAATAAAAGAAAACTTTCCCGCACAGCCACTCGTTCGCAGGACTCAATACATGTACACAAGACGAGCTCGCTTCACATGGAAGATATCTTTCCTTTCCGGAAATGTTTTTTACAGGCGAGAATCACCCAACACCAATTCTTACTAATCACAGTAAGTCGATTTTAAAGCCTAGCGTTAAGCAGAGAAAATGATCTGTTTACAAGATTCAAACGCAGATCTTCAAGACGCATCTACGACGCAATTTTGCGACGATTGACAAATATTATCGCAATAACTACATTATTCGGGAGGCGGTAGAAACAAGGTGCTGCTTAACACGTGCAAAAATGTCCAGGTATACTGGCGTTCCAGAACTGAGTACCTAAGTAAACTAACACGAACTCCATAACTCCCTACTGCCATTTCCCGGTTATTTGGCATCACACGAGCTCCTACGTAAATTGCATGAGCGTAGCACTTCTAACCGCTGTCAAATACAATAACCCTCTTACAGATTTTTAAGAATCACACGTTCCTGGTAACTCGATATTTTCATTTTCAGGCACAACTTTACAATGAATAAGTTTTCACACGGTATACAGGAAAACGAGTATTTGTCTGTCTAAAGAAGGGGATAGTGTAATACATTAAAACGGTCAATTTCAGAAAATAGTAACTCTCAATATTAAAGCTGATTGAATATTGATTCTATCAAGACACGTGGAGCAAACATTCAGAATTTATTTTTAAAGCAGAGGATGTTATATATCAGTGATAGAAATGTGAAACGGTACAAGATTTGCTCTAATATTAGTATTGAACTTAATAAAACGACGAACTGCAGCTCACAATCGTCTGGTCCATAACACGTTTTTGCAATTTATAAGGCACTCTTTCTCATTGCTACGCTTCACTGCAAACACTCCTACAAAGATTCACATCATGATTATGAAATTAAGTCAATTGTTGTACTGTACTAAACATACAACGTAACTCATCTTCCCAGTGACCATCGTGCGAGCTACTTCTGCATACAAGACCACACTCTTAATAACCATTCTGTTCTGCAAGGATCTCCACTCTCCTAAATTGCATCAGACTGCACTACAGCTTGAATAAATAGTCGCCATGATTCGTTCGAATTCTCAAAACAAAATACGTTTCGTCTTACCTTTCGGATGAAGTTCTTGTTTCGTCTTTGGCCGCTTCATTGACGTATCCTTGACCAGTACTACTGCTGCCACCGCCGCAGTTGAGATTATTTGTGCTGTTATTGTTATTGTTACTACTGGAAGAGGAGGATGAGTGGACTGCATGGTGGATGATGGGAGGTGGAGGCGCGTCTTCTAATGGAGGCATAGAGAACTGCTTCAGCAGAGGAGGCTTGTCCAGTAGTCTGTGGGTGCTGTTGTGGTCGGTAGGGCTGCACAATATAAGGATGAGCTTCAGTTTCTTTGTTGTACTGTTTGACTAACAACACAGCGCACAGAAAAGCAAACTCGTGTAAATTTGGGCACTGTACTGCAATCAATTAAAGACTATCCTTTGCAACGTTGATAGCGCTTGATGAACAAATCATGGACAACTGAGGTTCGTTTGAAGAACAGGAACATGATAGTTGCCGTTTAGTCTCTTTAATGAATTAAGCTGATAGCTCAACGACGCACTAAGATCCTCGTTATTTAGACATTTTCACGCAAGTACTCCAAGACAGTAAAAGGGTAATCTCATTCTTGCAAATAAATTTTTATTCAATTAATACATTAGAGTAAAGTTTGGTCATTATACTCTAGAACAAACCCGTAGGTCAAGATGATGCAATAAACTTTTCAATTTTATATTAACCTGATATTAACATCACATAGACTAGCTTTAGTGGTGCATTAACATGTGCTTGAAAGTACGCTCAAATCTTTAAGACTTACCAGTTATCTTTTCAAAATCGCAACAAACTATACTTTTTATAATTTTTTTTGTTATTACTCACACACTGATTTATCTCATAAGTCTACAAGAACATGATGATTGACAATCCTAGCTTTAAATTCAAAGAACTTGAACATTCACACACTTTTCAAAGTATTTGACATCTTTTTAACAAGCGAAACGTATCCATTTTCTAGTTGAAAAGCTTCTATTTATTTAGATACTTTCTTCCTATGCTGCTTTAAATTATCAATAAAATGGCTGCCGTTCATAAGTTACCGATTTTTCACGACACTAGCAAATATTAGGGGACCGGAAAGTTCTGTCCTGATTTTTGTTAGAAATACTAATGAAGAGATATATTACTGAAATATCTTTATTGCTCAACAAAATGGTCACCATCATTAGATATAACCTTTGTCCATCTACTTGGGAGCTTTTTAATCCCCCTTTCAAAAAATGATCATCTTTAGAAGAAATAAAGGAATAAAACTCCGCTTCAACCACGTGAACATTTGTGAATCTTTCCCCGCTGATGAAATGCTCTGAAGAACCAAATAAGTGAAAATCTGATGGAGCAAGGTCTGGCGAGTATGGCGGGTGAGGAAGAACTTCGCAACCTAAGGATTTTATTTTTTTCTGGAGTTTGTTTAGCATAATGGGGTCTAGCGTTATCGTAATGCAAAATGACTCCCTTCCTGTTCACTACAGCAGAACATTTTTTACGCAACAATGCATTTAGACCAGTGGTTCTTATCCTGGGTTCGATCGAACCCCAGGGGTTCGGTGAGTCAGTCTCAATGGATAAACGTAGGTCAAGACACACATCCGACTCATATGATTCGTGATGACACGCCCCTCTTGGCCATCATTGGCATTCAATGCATTGCATTGAATGCGCATATGAAACTGGTGGGGTTCGGTACCTCGAAAAAGGTCGAGAACCACTGATTTAGACATTCGAGTTGCTGACAGTAAAGGTCTGCAGTCACAGTTTTTCCTTGCTCTAATAACGCAAAGTTAAAGGAAAAAGGAAAGGAAAAACGAAAGGAAAAACGAAAGGAAAAACGAAAGGAAAAACGAAAGGAAAAACGAAAGGAAAAAGGAAAGGAAAAAGGAAAGGAAAAAGGAAAGGAAAAAGGAAAGGAAAAAGGAAAGGAAAAAGGAAAGAAAAAAGGAAAGAAAAAAGGAAAGAAAAAAGGAAAGAAAAAGGAAAGAAAAAAAAGGAAAGAAAAGAGGACAAGACTTTCCGGTATTCCTAATAGATATGAACTAAAACAAACCTTCCATAACTTATCCATACGGTCCCCCAGCGCTACGTAGCCCGTAAAGAAGCAAACCTTTAGAAAATTACGTCACTTTAACCTCATTATTTAAAATCATTCAGTTCACAGCGCTCGACATCATTATTTATGGCCCATGTACCAACTACCATCACAAGAAACCTCCCCAATTTCTCCGCACATCGGTTCATTTTTGAAAAACACCACGCAATTTCAAAAGCACACTCTAATCGTATCAAAGTCTTATCCATCAGTGGTCACATGATTTTCCTAAGATAGCCCAGGAAACTCCACTGGTTTTGACGGTACAATGACTCAATGACAAATTGGTCGAGTTTTAGAGTTGAATAAAGTGTTCGGAACGCCACATTATTTTGTTTTTCGAACCTCACAAATGAGCGGTATCAAGGCACTACACCAATTGCTTATTGCTTCTGGATCATCAAGTTGCGCATGTCTCACTGAGGTGTAGGTGAGCGCACAGACCTGTTGCTGGTGTCGGAGTCAGGAGAATCGAGAGGGCGACAGCGCTGGGGTAGCCCAGGCAGGGCTGCAGGGGTGCGCATGGTTCCGCTGCTGCACGGTCCGTCACTAGGGCGCCCCTCACAACACTCGTTCACCTGACCGACACAAAAAAGCATTAACTTCAAGTTGTCTCGATTTGTGCGACAAAAAACGAGTTCATTGAAATGGTTACCGATTGATTCTTTTGTTTCATGAATGAACAAAAAACCATTATCATTTTTCATAACTTTTTCCATTGAATTAATACCGAAATTCGTACAGTTAAATGTAGTTACTCCGATTGTTTCACTGGAAAACTGCGTTCATAGATCGTCATATAGTCGTTTTCTTCTATTATATAGCAAAAATTGCAGTGCACTAACTTTCCTACTCTCCGACAATCATTCGATTACTTTGAGCAAAATATCAGGTTGTAACGAAAATTCTGTACCTTATTTGGTATAAGTTTAGAGCATCATTACATCAATTTCACTCATAAACGACGTACGTATGTGTAGTTGTATAAATTACTAAAATATATATTTTTTCAGATTTCATTAAACTTATTATAATAAATGATTAGTGTTGATCAAAATATACACAACATATAAAGAACACATTAAACATATTCTACTGTACGAATTTCAGAAGGACAATACAGCAATTTCAGCAGCAAGATTTTTCAAAGACACTTTTGAAAATGAAGTGGTGAATAAAAAGACCTGTACAAAATGGTTTTCACGTATCAAAAAAGATTACTGCATTATAAAAGACGAACTAAGAAAAGGAAACTTCAAAGGACTCAAGTCAGGGGAGTTGCAGGCTGTCATTGATCAAAATTCTACCAGAATAATTTATGAACTCAGCAAGGAGTTTAGGTCTTATCGTTTCACAATGTATGGTTACATAGCTCACATTCAACTCCTTGCTCAGTTCTCTAGTTGTACTAGTGAGTTGTACTCACTCAGTTGTACAATGATAGCCTGCAATTCCCGAGAATTAAGTCCTTTGAAACGCCCTTCTCTTCGTTCGTCCTTTAGACTGAAGTCACCCTTTTTAAAACGTGAAAACCATCTTGTGCAGATCTTTTCATTCACCTCATCATTTTCATAAGTGTCTTTGAGGGATCTTGCTGTTGAAATTGCTGTATTACTCTTTTGAAATTTATACAGTAAAATATGCCTCATGTGTTCTTTACTTAGAGTACATATTTGAGTAAACAATAGATATTTATTATAATAGTTTTAACAAAATCTAAAAGTTGAAATATTATTTTCGTGATTTAGACGGTTACACATGTCATGTATAAGTCAAATTTATGTAATGATGCCCTAAAATTATAAGTGAAAAACGAAAAGAACTTTGGTTCCAACCTAATAAAATCGACTGACCATTGCGGTAAGGTTGGTAATAGTTTGTTTACTAAGAGTGAAACTTTAATAAATGCTACCAATAAACGCTGTGAACACAAGTTAATTACCAATCATTTATTCACACTGATCCTACCTACTTAAAACACAAGGAATTTTTTGTTAATATTACAACATGTGTGTACCCACGCAACTAGGGCACACTGTACATAACGTGATAATTCAGAGATAATTCACTGCATCGGATAGTACATACAATTGACCGAGGCGACAAAGAGTTAATAACGTGAACAGTACTTATGATGCATTTCACTAAATTCTTA
The DNA here is from genome assembly GCA_006783055.1 of Trinorchestia longiramus. Lineage (NCBI taxonomy): Eukaryota > Metazoa > Arthropoda > Malacostraca > Amphipoda > Talitridae > Trinorchestia > Trinorchestia longiramus. The sequence goes on along the minus strand of VCRD01000726.1, from coordinate 177,196 downwards.
ATAAAACTTAACATTTTATGAAATGCAATCACAAATTTGTTGCGTTGAAAGCCGAATCTTTGAGTGCTCAAATTAAGCATAAGATCAGTGGGAAATGAAGGTGCCGCTTAAACGTTCTGACAAATTATTACGACTATAAGTATTTTAATTCATGAATTTAGGTACATGAAACTAGACACATATATCAAGCAATCAAACTCACCAAACAGGACTGATCACAAGGTCTTTGATCGATGTGCGTATGCGTATTAGACTCGTGCGGATAAAGACGAGACGACAATTTCTCAGAGTTACTGTTGGCGGTACTAAGGTTGTTGGTGTTGGTGGAAGAGTAACCACCGTTTTCTTTGAGACTAGACGGAGATGAGCAATGCTGATGCAGGCGTTGAGACGCGCTGGGAGACGAAGAGACTCGGCTACTCTGGCTGGTCAGGTGTCTCCTAGATGCTGCTGACCCAACATGGCAGGTATTAGAAGAGTTGTAGCTAGGGTGATGCGAGGTAGATGACGAATGGTATCCTTGATGGTGAGTTGTAGCTGTTGCAGAACTGGTTGTGGTAGTGCTAGGTGGCGGCGATGGTGGTGGTGAAACTGTTGGGTAATCGTGTAAGCCCGCCGCCTTCTGCAGGTGGGCGGCGTAAGCAAGCCGGAAGGCGTGTCCCAATATAGACTTGAGCTCCTCGGCCTGAAAAAAAACATCGATATTAGAAAATTTAGTAGAGCTACAGCACAAGCTGAGTAAAATGTGAGGCCATTGAAACTTTACTCAGAAGTTGGACTAATAAATATACACAAAAAATGGAAACAGTGCAGCATGTGACGAGTAGACAAGACAGCACGGAAAACTCCTGCGATCTATGAAAGCATAGGATATTTTATTTAAGAAACTAGACACCTGAAAACCACTGACAAGGAGTCGCGTTGAGTGGAATTGGTCTGAAAAACCTACATGTACGATTCTTAACTTCACAATCGAAATATTTTTTATTGTCAAACGACAGAAAACTTGTATTTATAGAGGTAAGACTTACCAAAATTACCACCAGGTAAAAATGATTTGAATTAACATATTGCGTGCATTATTTTTGAATACAGACTCTAAAAATAACGCAAACATTTTGATAAGTTCAGCATAAATTTGTATGTAGATATTCACAGCTGCAAGCACGTATTCGTTCAAAGATCTGAACATGTGACCGCAGCCTCATTGAAGACCGCAACACACGCAGACAACAAGCGTCAGGCAGGTAAGCTACATGATGCGCTCCTGGCTTGCTGTCTTTCTAAATTACCACACTATCTTCTAAAGGTAATGCACTTACGTTTAATTTATTATATGAAAATTCATTGGAATATATTCTAAATTATGAACATAAAAAATAAGTAAAATGATTTGGCTTATTAACTGTGCTAATATGTGCACGGTGTTGAAGGACGAGACTGCATTGATTATAAAACTGCCAAATACAAAATAAAATCGTAGGATGTCTCAAGGAACACAACATACCAAGAATTTTTTTGCAAGAAGTAACATACAAAGCAAGAACAGACGCACAGCAAAAAGTAACCTACTAAGCAAGAACAGACAACAAAAAGTAATATACGGAGCAAGAACAGACAGAGCAAAAAGTAACATACGGAGGAAGAACAAACACACAGAACAAAAAGTAGCATACTGAACAAGAACAGACACACAGAGCAAAAAGTAGCATACTGAACAAGAACAGACACACAGAGCAAAAAGTAGCATACTGAACAAGAACAGACACACAGAGCAAAAAGTAGCATACTGAACAAGAACAGACACACCGAGCAAAAAGTTCCATACGGAGCAAGAACAGACACACCGAGCAAAAAGTTCCATACGGAGCAAGAACAGACACACCGAGCAAAAAGTACCATACGGAGCAAGAACAGACACATAGAGCAAAAAGTACCATACGGAGCAAGAACAGACACATAGAGCAAAAAGTACCATACGGAGCAAGAACAGACACACAGAGCAAAAAGTACCATACGGAGCAAGAAATGGTGTTGTTTCTGCCAAGAATGGTGCCCAAACCAAGAATGGGCCAAACGGCTCGTTCCTATTGCCTTATTCTATTCTAAATTGTGCACTGCTGGATTTTGGCTCCAACTAAAGAAGTACTACGTGTTATCGTGCGTGCAATGGTCGAGTCTAACAAAGATCGATTTATGCTTGCGATAATTTTAGAAAGAGGCTTGAACCTAAGTTGCCAAATATTCTTAATTTATACAACAACCAGTGTCGATAGCAGAGCGATGACCTGTTTAGATAACTTCAATAGTCCACTAATTATCAGGTGATAATCTGAGTGTACATGAGAATGGCGGAGGGCGTCGGAAGCGCCTCAATAATAGCCTTGTTTTTCTGACGCTCGTCACCGATGGGACTTCCTTTCCCTTCTCTTTCCCGCCACTCATGACAGCACCCGCTGAACGCCCCGACCCTCCCACCACACCTTAAAAAACAATGAAAAAACCTGAGCGTCTAAGCAAGTCGTCAGCTTACGGAGCATCCGCCTGAGATTTAGTCGTGGTGCTCACGTGAACACACGCATACTCCCACGTTATACTTAAGGTAGATGCTCTCTCAGTGCCCAAAGAGATTTGAAACTCTAATGCCAGTGGGCAAACAAATTTACTAAATCTTCAACAGGACAAGCTAGAAGTAATAAAGATTAGGAATTGAAAAAAGTATGAAACGCATATTTTTTCAGACAACATAACTGAATGAACATCGCACTCGGCACCAGAAAGAACAAACGCAATAGGTGTAGATAGCCAATTGCCAATAATGACTGAATTGTAAAAAGTGACCGAAAAGGGTGAATGGATAAGTAAAAACTAGCCAACACGTGACCGGATGGCAAGACGGACGAAAGAAACATGATCTTCAAGCAACTAAGTTCAATAAGGCACAAAGACAACACAGGCGGGTCTGAAATAGCAGTAGGATGGACTAAAACTGGCCATTGTCAAAAGAAATACTTATAAATAATACCCAAAATACTACTAAATACACACTGAAATACACAAAATGCGGCTCACAATTCATCAAACTCGACAATTAACTCCCAAATTGGGACTTAACACATTCAACAAGTGACTGGAAATACAAGAAGTGACAAAATATTCAGAAATCGACTGAAAATTTTGAAAACACGAGTAGAAATATCTAAATTGCGATGTGAAGTGGCAAACTGCGATGAGCAACCATGAGCGGACAACCTGCGACCAGTGTTGGACAGAAGACGAAGGAAGAAGACAAGCCAGGGCGGAAGAGCGCCCGGTCCAAACACAGCTCCCAAGACGTTTACTGCCGCAGGGCAGGACGTCCGCGCTGCCTGGGGCGGCGCCCCCGGTCACAATCTAGCTCTCAACGTCCGCCCGCTTCAATGAAACGCGTCAATGAACGGCGTTCTTGAGTCGCAACTTTGTAAAAAATGTCGCTGAACGCACCGGAATAAAACGGCTGACATCAATAAACATTATAGAAACTATACCTTCGTCGATGAAACAACGTACACGTTAGTGTAATGTTCTACAAAAACGAAACTGTTATTATGAAACAAAATCGAACTTTATTCAGAAAAAAATTGAAATTACTGGTCGGAGAATTTTTCAAGCCTTTCCGTGAGTCGATCAACAAAACCAGGGAACATCGATTATTTCAGAAATTAATTGCGTTTCACAGCTTCAAGAAATATTACGGCTATCTACTCAAAGCTTTAAAAGTAGCCTTTGAAAGCGGCAGGTATATGATAGCGTAAGTAGGTCTGCAGCGAAAATTATTCAATTAAGTATTAGAAGGGGAAGTCATTGTCAATTGATAAGTATTGAAGGTTGATGCATGGAGTACAACGAAAGACTATTCAAGTAGCAGAACAACTTTTTGGAGTATTAGACACAATGAAGAACACACACACACCAACTCTGGCAGGATGCACGCTAAAACCAAATATTCTCAGAACTCAGCACAGAATTCAAACGAATTTTCACAAGCGAACAAGGTCCTTTTATTAAGTCAACTTGGTACTCAATCTCATGAACACAAGAAATATGAAACAATTTATAAACGTGTGTACCAAGCAAGAAAAAGTAAACGTGCATATCGTCAAAATTAATCAATCATAACGGTACCGAATCAAAGTATTGTAATGATGCAGACCATTAAGATTAATTAATTAGAGCTATATAGAATGAAATGATGTACATCATTATAATTAGTTAATTACAGCTGAATCGAGTAACAGTATTGCAATAATGCACATTAATAAGATTAGTTAATTATACCTGTATCGAATTGCAGCATTGTAATAACGCGCATCACTAAGATCAATTAAATATAGTTATATCGATGTACAGAATTGTCAAACTTTCTAGCACGCTATTAAGCTAAATACCGAAAACAATACGATGGCTCCATTTTGCGCCGTTTAATATGCAGTGTAAAAAAAACTGTACGGAGTACTAATTTCATGCTCGATGCACGTGGATAGATTTCAGCAGATCGGCAATGATAGTTCCTTTGAGAAATGCAACAGTTATAATTCAAGATTATTATCCTTCACCTGATTTGGAAAATTCTTATTTTAGCTATGAAATTTTCCCTTTCATCTTTACTGTCACAGCGTCCACTTTTACGATAACAAACGCAGATATTCCACATCTTAGAAAGGAGCAGAGAAGGTAGTGTAGTGACGAATAGAAACTGTCGCTTATGGAGGGGCGTATCTCGCACATTATCATGCCTTTCCTACGATCATAAACAAGATAAAGCAGACCCACAAAAACACCTCAAGACGACAACCAAGACCTCCAAGTAAACAGGGCAAGCTTACTTCTCTAAGAAATTATTTGACAGGTCGAGCACAACAAATCTGAGCGTGAGCAAATGGTGTCGTGAATTTGAGTAAGATATGGCAAGACAAGTGGGCGCACACTCTTGGCAAGAGGCCTGAATTTAACGCCACAACCAGACATGCTCGATTGCCAGCCACTGACATCGAGGTATGCGTGTTTATGTATATGATACTTCCGACGCCCACTCATCGTCTAAGCAAGGGTGTGGCACACTGGACTTTATACCCATAATTAAAAACAGAGTAAGTAAAATTTCAACTATAGCACCCGACCGTAGAATGTTTCAACAGTAGCAGGAGCATCTTAGCGAGATAGAGAATTGAAAAACCAAAAATACGGCATACCCAACTGAAATTACATCAAACCCTTCCATGAACGAGTATAACTGATTCTACCGTAACTAGGGTAACCACAGAGGCGGACTGACTCCCGGAGGTACACTGACGAGAACGATCATCATCAAGCCACCCCCTCCCCCCCAAGTATTCGAGTGTAGTCCTGCTTATCCTCCGAGGAGCGGTAAAATCCTAAAGATACTCGGTACAATCACCTTAAGCCTTAATCTTCTTAATGGCTTCACGCCCACGGACTCACGTTCTCTGCACAATTTTTTTTGCCATACAAGATTTGTCGGCGATATGAGAGGCTTCCACTTGGTGTTACGCAGCTGTCGAATATGTGTATTGGTTGAAAAAGGGGGATAAGGTGGTAGTTTCAGTCATTGATTTCATAGAAGTGGGTAGTTATAGCAGACCGTTTCAACATAAGGCGGTTCCTCTCCATGAGTTAGTTTTCTCAGGACTAGTGATTATATCAGACCGTCATTCATTTTGTGTTCAGGAAGTTAACATGACTTCAGAAACTGTCCTGATGTTCAGGAAAATTTAGGTCATTCTGTCGGCAGAAGCTCTAGTCTCTCACCCCAACAATTCGTTTTCGTTGGAAATTCAACAGGTCTCCTTGCGAGGTCTTCAAATTTAAACAGCAGCACAATAAAAAAGTTTAAATAGAACAAAAAATTGACCAATGTAGATAACCGTCGAAATATACATAATAATTCGATCGTGTGCCTCATGGTCGATAGGGCATAAACAAGTGGTATTTTAATTTTTTCTCGAATTTCTGTACAACGTACGCCATTTGAATTATTCAACTATTAAACGACAGTGCGGGGGTGCAGGTAATCCGTCCACCAGTTAGAAAGCATCGAACTGATGGACGCATGAGCAGCAGAATAGAATAGAATAGAATAGAATGAGGCTATAGGAACGAACCTTCTGGCCCATTCTTGGGTCGGATAATTACTTCGATAATTATTCGGTTGTTTACCCAAGTCCCATGCCGTATTTCTAGCCGCGTCAACCATGTCGGCAGCGGGATTCGAACCCGGGTCTTCCCGCTCGCAAGCAGATTCGCTCACCAGTCGACCAAGCTGGTGATATCGAGTATTCTTCCTGTGATATTAGGTTACGACCTACACAGGCAGTGACTTCTGCCACTGGTGCACACTCCCCTGCAACTGGTGCACACTGCACACTCCCTTGCAACTGGTGAGCACTCCGCTGCAAACTGGCGCGCACTCCACTACAACTGGTGAGCACTCGCCTGCAACTGGTGCGCACTCGCCTGCAACTGGTGCGCACTCGCCTGCAACTGGTTCGCACTCGCCTGCAACTGGTTCGCACTCGCCTGCAACTGGTTCGCACTCGCCTGCAACTGGTTCGCACTCGCCTGCAACTGGTTCGCACTCGCCTGCAACTAAAAGTAAGAAATAAAACTTTCTACCGAATTACGAAACTAAAATCCCAACAGATTACTATGAGAAGGGCAAAATCCTCGAGATACGACGACGAGGATGGACACAGTCAACTTACAATCTCAAAGCAGTTCAATTCAAAATATCAACTTTCAAGCAGCGCGTAGTCCCCTCGATTCACGGAGGTATAATCTCTTATCGCAGAGTAGAGAAGAATTGATCTCTTATCATATCGGACAGAGAAATTAATCTATCATACAGTACAGAGGAATCAGAAACGAAAATGGTTCACAGTTACGTCTCGATCCCGAAACAATATAAATACACTGCAATATCTGTAAACCTGCATGCAATTCGAAAATCCAGAATAAAAACCACGAAAAATGTTACAATGCAAATTAACAGGCATTGTAATGGAACTTCAGTGAGACTTGATTTTTTTTATTTTCATTGACACAATTAGAAAAAAATACAAGGGTAATCACTGTTTTCAAGCCAGTATTGTAATGTATTACTGACACCGTAGCATAGGACCTGAGCCCCACATCAGTAACGATCCTGTTGCACGTGCTGCTGATGATGTAATTGACATAATAATCTTTTTGTCTCGTTGGTCTCAGGCGCAACTCCGAATACTTCCACTGGGCAACCAAGGATATCAAAAACGAACTCAATGAGGCCTTATTAAGAACCTACACAAAAAGGCTCGAAGAGCAATTACTCTGTGGCAGACCGGACGCAGGCATCCCAAGCGTCCTCATTAGAGTGCCAGGCCACGGCTCCCAGCGGTGCGGCGCTGTCGTGCCTGCAGCGCGTAATGCACTCCTCAGCCTCTCACAGTCCCTTGTCTCGTCACCAACGAGCTATTAAATTGTCCTACTTCATCCATTGAAATGAGAACCACAGTTTTATTCTATTGATACATACATACATATATATATATATATATATATATATATATATATATATATATAAATCAAGGAAACAACTATTTTATAAAATCGCAGAATAAACGGCTAGTTTAATGGAAGTTTATTAATTCACGCACACCATACTTCGAGTCACAACTGCATCGAATACGAGTTGCACTTCAACCATTCATTGAATTTACGATCTTAACTCCAAATTACTGGCTTCAAGTATTATATTATGGTCATCTTACTCATAACAAAACGTTCTGTCAAGTATGAGCACAATACAGATGTGTCCTGACCCAAACGTTTTAACCAAAGTGATCCGATGTCAAGTTAATTGAAAATTATTGTACAGTATTTGACTAACCTGAACCCACACTGAACACACACTGAACACTACCAAAACATTGAACACACACTGAACACTACCAAAACATTGAACACACACTGAACAAAACTGTGAAATTAGCAAGAAAGGGAAGGCAGGTAGGGCAATGAAGGTGCTTTAGCAGCGAACTACCTCATTAGACAAGAAATTTGAGTAGCGCTAACGAGGAAGAGAAGGAGGGATATACAGCAGCTCCATTAGTGAGCAGGAAGTTCTCAGGTCTTAACCATGCACGAACTTGTCTCTGTCACGGATGCATGAGAGCATTTCAAACGCAAATGAGCTCCCTTTGCATGCCAATGAAGCCGTGGGCATCGACGGCAGGTAGGTTTCCCTTCCCTGAGTTACAGGCATACGGTATGCTTGCTCAATCTCCTAAGCGCTAATTACAGGGTTCAATGTTCAAGGTGCACTGAACACCAAAGATTTATCAAGGCAAATTTGACATTAACATAACGCATAAATTTATGCTGAATTCACGCGTCGAAACAGACTCACACGTTTGTTCTCTGTTTAAAAGTTTTTGGTGTATAATTGAAAACCACAATTGTTATTTGGACGTGAAACTTTTGTAAAAAAAATATTTTCAAAAATGTAAGTTCAAAACCCCACGAAGAGTTAAATTCAGTGAACTATAGTAATAGTGTCAATGTCTGTATCAAGTAACAATATTATAACGACAAAAAATACGTCTTCATAGACAGGTCTACCAAACATTTCCATTCATTATAAGAAAGGAGGCGCAGAGCAGCGTGTTTCAACGAAGTTACCTATCACATGATATTGTATGTCAAAAGCTATACTAGTTTGGTGAATACAGTGAGGAAAAATCAGTTAACTACGTTTTTCTTCGGATTGCTGACGAACCTATTGAAGTACGGCCCTAAGCATAGAAGAACCAGTATCGATACTGCTATGTATTATGGCTGATTCCCTATTTCTTTAGCGAACCAAACATTTGAACTTGTCTTTACATGTGCCTACACATCTACCAAGTAAATTATAACGCATCCCATGAATCAACAGAAATGCAAAAAAAAATAGCAACGCCAATTATGAGTAACGTATTATTATTGTCATGACAACTACCATTGCATGGTATCCCCTGCACGCTCACACATTTGAAGACGCTACTGCTCCTGCAACAACTGCTCACGTTGCCGGCCACAGAAAGATAATGTTACAGATGGAAAATGAATATTGAAAAAAGGCCTCAGACGCGAGTTGGAGCGAATTTTAAAGCACCCGAAGCCTCTCTCTGCGTTTGAAGTAACATGAACAAACCGTCTTTATGCTGCCATTAGTTGACCAGTTGTATTGCTCAGCAATAAAAGTGTATGCACACATTACAGGCGAGATGAACTGTGAGATGCTGAGAAAACGATCCAAGCCATGAGACCGAGTTGCAGCATTGATGCCAGTTACACTTTGCAGTACGCGTGAAAACGACTTTGACAACACAAAATACAGTAACACTGAGTATAACAGTAACGTTATCAAAACGTTGCAGAAGAGCCCGGGCGTATACGATAGAAAAAACACAAAAAATAACACCAATATCAACCCAGTTATAGGTAGGAGATCGAAGCATTACCTATGTAAGCACGAGTGGAATTTCATCATGAATAAACCCCTGCATAATATAGCCGAGGGAGTGCTGAAAACTTCCCGGTTTTAAAGCTATAATGGAAGGGTTTGCTTCTTATACAGGAAATATAAGATAACTATTTAGGGTCACAGAACGTAGCTGTCTCAGTTGGATGAACAGGAGAAGGCTTGAAGCAGAAACGCTATGGAAAGCAGAGCTGTGACTTTACATTTTCACAGGACAACGCATCAGCAAGCACATCACACATCATAAAAATATTTACCACAAGCACGCTGCTTTATATTCAAATTGCTAAACTACCAGCCTAGCTCTCTAAAATTCGTCATCTCTGACTATAAACTCTTTTCTCCAAGTGAAACATTCCTAAAGTGCGGAATTTCACTTCGATTTTGAAATGGTCGCTGTTGTGATAGGTGTGAGTCAGAGTAATATAGACTGAATGTAATTATAATTAGTTAATACTGTATTTCTCTTTATCCGCCTGGAACTTTGCAGTTCCATCTCGAACATGAAGTCTGTCATCAACCAATGTGTTAAAGTTTTCAAGAATAACACACAAAATAACTGAAAACGAATTAAACCGTTCAAGAGTAGCAGTGCAGCAAGTCTGAGAACTGCGAAAGCAACACTACACAGGATACGCCTCCCGGACAGCGTAGGATGTCGCCCCCAGCTCGCACAGGCTTGGTGACACGACACCATCCTGCAGCGTTTAGTGATACTTAAACGCTACTTACACCGTACGGGTGCGACCACAGAATCTCTGCACAACGCGTTTAGCGTTCAGAACGCCATTCAGCAGGGCGGGGGATAACGAAAACTCTAATCTTACAGCAAACCAGGTACGCATGATCAAAGAAGCAAATTACGGGAAATTGGGGATTATATAACGTACACGAGGCAACGAAAAACTGTTGTCACTTTTTTACGGAAGATTTTTGTCTGGGAAGAAAACTAAGGAAGATTTCCAATTGACAGTGTTTGAGTATTCATTGAACGTGGCAAAAGAAGAATAAGTTTAATGGAAAATCAAGTCTCGCATATAAGAACTATTTTATATTAACAAGAAGTAGTACGCATTTACTAAGACATTCCTCTTCCTGAAGACAATAGCTAGGATTTTTCCAAGACCTCCGTTCATGCCTGAGGTATAGCTAGTGTTTCATGGAAATATTATAGCACAGCCTTAAACGGTGAGAGTTCGCTATAATGTACGACGATTTTTAAAATATTTTGCAGCACGTTCCATCTTATTTCATAAAATTTTACAAGATTTCAGCATAAACAGTGGGAATTTTAAAGCTTTGGGGCATGAGTAAATAAAAAACAGACATCTTAGTAATACATTGCAATTAAGGATGAAACGCCTGATGAAAATGACATGAATATCATGTAGGATGACATTCTTCGACATTTAGGTGTTTCCATCTACTCACTCTAATACTTCGACCTCAACATGAAAACATTCTGCTCTCTACCAACAGTTAAGCTTGCAGACATGAACGAGTACTCAGACAACTACAAATACCTAATCCATCTGTAAATGAAAGGCAATTACTTGCGTAATAAGATTAAAAACGTTAATATTAACAGGCATTTCCCCCGGAAAATCTGAGGTGTTACAGTGCAACGTGTAGAAAAGGTCGAGAAAATTTTTGCTTATCAGCGTGTAATCTCTTCAGTATTCAAAAAGTTGACAGGTACTTCAAATAATCGCAATGGGATGCAGTATAGGCAGATCAGACGTTGGACTGGCATGTAGAAAATTTTTTTCCCGAGAATCGGAAACCTAACTCATAATTAAAAGTCTAAAATTTCCATTTAAAAAACTTGAAAGTACCTTGTCATATTCTCATTAGTATCATAATTAATTTTATAAGAAATTGAAGCAGTGAATTGGGTATCAATGAAACTGAAAAACGTGAAATTTATTGTTAGAAAAACACGCTCTCGGAATGAGCTCATTGAACTCTCAGTAAAATATTTAAATAATTATTCGATTTGCAATACTAAATGAGATTTCATAAAGAGATACGGGACAAAATAAGAGTAATTCTGAATGAAATCAGTCAACAATGAAAGAAACAAACGGTTCGCTGTTTACCAAGTGACATGGAATGAAATATCAATAGAACAAATTCAATAAAATAAACGACTTTCAGCATTCATCTTCAGATATTGCTCCAGATATTAATAATTGATGAGAGAAGAACAAGCGGCACTTGAAACCCCGCAGACAAAAGCAATTACAAGTGATGGGATATGAAGCTTCACAAGCCTCTTGACACCCGAGCTCCGCGCCTCAAGAGTCCTGGAGCGCCATCCAGAACCAGATTTCCTTTCCAAGAGTCGCCTAACTACCGTTCCAAAATCGTGATTAGTTGTCACTAGATACCTCGCATCCACGGACGAGGAGACAACGGATGCGGTTCGAAGAGGCTACCTGTTACAGTAATACTATTTCCTCAACAGTTACTTGACTTTTACAAACCAATTCAAACTAGAAAACTCTTTTATAATTTATCTCCATGTCGCAATAAGATTTTCTAGATAATTTTTTTCGTATAATCCACTTTGGTAGCAATCCTCCTGTAATGAAATTGATACGGCACATGAGACATGTTTTTTCATCGTACATTTCTCACACCATGGTCACCTTTAATATTGTCAGTTACTGGTGCAAGCTCTTATTATTTGAATGGGATTTAATTTCAGCAACGCACAAAATATCATACAAATTTCCCACATAATTAACACCTAATATTTCGGGCGAGATTTGTATGCATGAATATGGGTACACTTTATTCCACAGTTAATTTTAAATCATTGAAATTACTCGATGTGGATCGTCTACGAATTACGAGGCTTAACTGCAATTGAGTGACAACTATGATGACAATCAGACAGCTATCGTATAAACGTAACTCATTATAATAAAAATATTTAATCAGTTTTACCCCTACCGGATGGATATCCAAAATTGCTCCTCAATTAATAAATGGCATCTCAAGGTGGTCTCAGGGTTTAAATAGAATAGAATAGAATAAGGCAATAGGAACGAGCCGTTTGGCCCATTCTTGGTTCAATACCGAAGTCCCATGCCGTCTAAAAGTAAATCCATCAGTCATGCAATGATACTATTAAGATGTGAACATTCCTGCAGGTAGAATGAAAAGGTCACTATCGTTGAAATGCAAGCAAATGCTGAAGTTAATCAGCATAATAGTGAAAAATATAGTGAAAAGTGAAATTTAGCGCAGTTGTGGAAGTATTATACGAATGAAAATCTCAATACGTCCTTTTTCTCAGTCAAACTTAGAGTGAGATATGTATTGCCAGGTGTTTGCTAGCGTCAAATTTGATCACACGAAGGTACATCAAAAGGAATGAGAAATGACCAATAACCTCAAAACACGACAGCAAAACAGCAGCACAGAATACAACCCGCAGAGAAGTCGAGCAGGAAAGGGTCGAGTAGCATTCAGATGTTTAACAGAGAGCAGGATGTGTAACCAGACGCAGGGGGTTGGATTGTAAAGAGCAGTGTGGTTCTGGTGGAGCTTAACCACACTGTCTCTTTCCGCTCCCTGAGGTCGTGGGGAACGTTTCTAAACAGCCACGTGCACTCAAAGCAAGAGGGAATTGGTCATGACCCCCAACCACCAGATCTAACAATTGGGGCATAAATAATTATTGCCTCAACCTTCCGTTTTTCATATGAATATTTGAACGGAGCATCTTTGAATTTACTTTTCGCATTATATAATACATTTCCTGTCCCCTCACTGCTGAATTAGATAGGGGAAATGATTTCCAACAAGCCATTAATAAGGAGCTGAAATGAAAAATATCTTAGGCTAAGTGTTGACTTCTCAATGCAACGTATATAGATGTATGTTAAGGATTGCATTGTCGATACCAAAGGCACCCGATTACTATAAAATACATGATATTTTATCGTTACAGACGTTATAGGTGGCGTCGACTGGAAAATGAAAAAAATTCATCAAAAAAACGTGTGAATTATTTCGCATGCAGGTCTACCAGTACGCATGGCATATCAATCGTGAAAAGCCAGGGGAAGAGAATGAATTTAATTCCAAGAGTAAGGACAAGAACTCGTTCCGATAAAACAGGCGTTCACTCTTTTTAAATACACCAACCAACAATATGAACAGAGATAGTGTTATTTAATAACGTTACTATCGTCATTAAATTCTATAAACAACTTGAAACTACTCTACAAGTGACTCGAGGTGTGATGCAGAAGTCAGACGTCAAGTACGCGCCTGCACCCGTTAGTTAGTGCACGACACACGGATAAGGAGGGACTCCCTCGTTCCGGTGACGAAGCACTGAACACAGATAACCAGCTGTCAAATACGACGGTTTCTCCCCATCGCGAACTCAATTTTCGGAGTCTAACTAATACGAACATCATAAGCTATGCACACCTCAGGTAATGTTAAAGTAGTGATTAGGGCTGAGAGCGTGGTAAATAGTAGTTAGGCTGTTCACTGAGACAAACTCAAAACTTGTATTTTTAAACCCCAATGTCAACATTGAGAAGCTGCTCATTTGACAGGCGCAATGTTACAATTTTTTTCGAAAACAGGGGATTAATTAATTTGGCTTCGTGTCAAGCTAACACTTCATACGTATTTCTTGAGCAGAAAATTACAACTCATGTCTTTATTGAAGCACGAAGAACTTGAGCTGATGAAAAGCGCGCCAAAGCTTACAGAACTCATGAATGACGAAATCCAGTTAAAACATCAATTTCGAAATTTGATGATATAATATTGTACACAATGATACTTGTTTATAAATAACTACTCTAATTATAAAACGTTCTGTTCAGTGACATCCAACTAAGCGTCAACTCTAAAAAGAATTTGTACTCCACAGGTACAGGGGCATGATGGGGAAAAATGGAACTGACACGAGAAATGCTCGGTTTATTATGAAATCATTCAAATATTTTTAACACATTGAACTAACAAAAATTCAATGACACATGTTATAGAACACCAAAATTACTTACAATTAAGCAACAAGGAATTAGATTGATCTAAAGTCTCCATGCATTCCAAAAAATGACAAAACAATAAACCCAGAAAATGTATAAACGAGCTCCTTACGACGCCGGTTGAGCGTCAGGACGACATATATCTACCGCTACACAGCAGCGCGGACATAGCGGGACCAAGCGGCATAACGAAGCGAACTGGTGAGAAAATCTCCTGCACGAACCGTTCCATTATTTGAGCAGCAAGAATGCCACGTCTACACGCGATCGATAGCAGATGAGTTAGACAAATGTCCAGTGTAGAAAATTCTCTTTAGAAACGGTGTGCACTGTTCATATTGCCAATATTCTTTGTCGGCATGGGACTTTGGTATCACAGCATGGAACTTTGGTATTAATCCAAGAACGGGCCAAATGGCTCGTTCCTATTGCCTTATTCTATTCTATTCTAATATTCTTCACTGACAAGACTCGTCACGAGCAAGATGCGAGCTTTCCTCTTAGCGTACACCAATTTCGCTCTTGACTGTCAGGAGCTACAGGCCTGATGATGGAACACAAGATAGGCAGTTACACTGTATTATGATGTTAAAACATGATACCTGCATAGTTCCTTACAGAAAGTATAGATTTGACAAATGATTGAGCGAAAAACAATGGAAGCCACAGGAAAAGAGCAATCGGAAGCACCGCATGAGTGAGACAATGGAGAACAGACGCAGTTAGCGGAACATTTCCAGATGAAGTTGATAGAAGACGAGCTCGAGGATCAATGGTAAGAATGTCGTTTGAACTTCGCATTACCAGGACATGACAAAATTCACATTATCGAGACATGACAAACTTCGCATTACCGGGACATGATAAACTTCGTATTGTCAGAGCTTGACAAACTTCACATTGCTGGGGGATGACAAGCGCTTCATAAAGTACATCCACCAGAGAGCAAATTAACTATGCCGGAAGATTCTTTTGGTTTTCTACTCCATCTACCTCATCCTTGTAGAGAAGTTGCCCATGATTTAAAGTTGCATTTCTATGTCAATATCTTCTCGTATGTATAAGCATGGACGGTAGTTTAGAGCCAACTAGACGACACTCACCGCTGTTGAAGGTGTAATTTATGTATGCGTTGTTTTGCTTACTTCCCTTTTTATTTACAAAACTTTACACGAGAAATCTTTGAAAATAATTTATTGGCCACGAAGCAATACAAAAATAAATACGAAGTTGAAAATTATGAAACACGAAGTTAGTTTCCTCTTGACACTGCATCGATTTAGCGGCTGCCACAGCAATTCGTTCATAACTTACTGAGTATTCACTCGTATCTTCAGCTGTAAATATGAGATTACATTAAAGAAGTATTTTTTACCTAAGATGTAAGTGGCTACCAGCAGCAGAACCGCGTTCCTGCCACAGCGGAAAGCAGGAGGGAAGAGGGAGGGGAGTGAGGGGAATAAGGGGAGCAGAGGGAAAGGGGTAAGAAGAAAAGGGGAGCGGGAGGCGTGCGCGCCACGGCCCGTGTGCGTGAATGTGCGTCCTACTGGGCCGTGTGCGTGCGTCAGTTGTGTACGTTTGTATTTACACAAGCATGGGTGTGACTGAACAGGAATGTGCTACCGGGCTTCACACGTCCCTCCGTTCTTCCTTCGCGTTACACGTCATCACCACCACCACCACCACCACAAGCATCACCATCATAACGAGGGCACACACACAA
Organism: Trinorchestia longiramus; assembly: GCA_006783055.1. Classification (NCBI taxonomy): domain Eukaryota; kingdom Metazoa; phylum Arthropoda; class Malacostraca; order Amphipoda; family Talitridae; genus Trinorchestia; species Trinorchestia longiramus. The sequence continues at coordinate 160,890 of VCRD01000726.1, read as the reverse complement.
CTACAACCCAGAGATTTCATCACCACAGCCACCAATCACAAACTCCCGCTATTGACTACCATCAGTCTCACCATTACTACCAGTAACAGCACTATTAACAGGAAAATAAATCATTACTACCATCTGTATGTGCCGTTATCGATTCATATAGAGTGCCACAAAATTTTCAGGCAATAAGTTTTCTGACAAGATCTTCTAGGCCCATGCAAATACTCGAACTTGCAAAATTAGCAATGCTTACTTCATAATGACAACAAATAACAAATAAATACATGAACAAACAAAATCAGAATAAAATGAGCGCAAGAATGAACTAACAGCAATAATTTCGTACCTCACCTGTCGCACCTATAGGAACCTCAACACAAATCAATATGTAATTGTACTTCAAACGTTGCCCACACTGGTCTTACTTGTCACGCTTTAGGAATTTGACCTCCGTAACTGCAACTCATGTACTCCATTCACTTAACTCTACGAGTTAATGAAACTCGTATTTGAGCTGTTATAAAGCGCTTCTGTAGAGCCCTGTAGTGCTGCAATGCCGTGCAACTCACGTGATATCCCTGAACGCACAAACTCGCAGCACAACAAAGTTCAGAATTCTTATAACGGAGGAGCAACGCGAACACTGCAACAAAAGTAACATTCTATAGCATTGTCTGGTGGTCCTAACATGAAAAGCCTGACGTTTAATTGGGTATATTAAAATTAGCGTTACTGTTCGATTCACGGGAATTTGTTGCACAAGTCAACGACGTCACTTAATCGAACAGCTTTTAAATTGTAATTTTTCTTTGTAAAACAGAGTAGACTACAATTTTAGGTTTTGAAGTTACATCTCCAAATCACTAATGAGCTGAATGGGAAGTTGAAGTCGAGTGTACAGAATACAATAATGCTGCCTAACGCCAATAAATTCAAAGCCCACAAAACTAATTAGGAATTGTGATTAAACAGCGGCGAAGAACGAGCTAGAACCGCTTTACAGGAGCCCGCATTCTGTACAGTAAACTGACGATGACAGACACCACATCTTCTCAGGCTATGGACACCAGAGTGGACCTGAGTTTTCTGAAGCCCGTTGAGAGACAATCCCCTTTAACGCAGTTTATTTAATTACGAGTTTGTTATTAAATAATAATGAAAAATAACCAAAAGTCTCTGAAAACCCGTAATTTTTTTTACATGAAACTTCTGCCATAAATGATTATATACGATTACCTGACACCAAAAATCTTTGAATATTGACGAAGCCGGAAACTTTCCCAGAGGCTGAGATAAGACTTCATTAGGGGCTAACCGACCACCTGTTGGCGGCGGTCACAACAGGGCAGATTAGCGGCGTCACACCCGCCCGCTATCCCCGCGCTGCCAATGTACTTGTGCTCCTCAAATTCTTGAGTATTACGCCTTCAGTATTTTGAATCCAGTTTGAGCAAGACAACTGGAGGCATTTATGGTGAAGTTTCACCAAATTCACCAAATATCGGAATATAGATACAAAAGTATGATATCTATACTTCTATGTATTAGTATCTATGTATTTTATTACGAGAAACCACTGTTTTTCTGACAACACAATTGACCAAGATGAATTACAACGATAAAATGACGAAAACAAAGAATTAGCAAGTAATACAACGTATATATTATTACAGAAGTAAATATGACATACATTGATGCACACCGCAGCTTTCACGCCAGTTCGAGAACATCTAGCGAACAAAGGAATGTAAGAGCTACAAAAGGCCTTGGCAGTGGAAGGCATGTAGTTTCTCCCATCCAAGTCCGGCCTGACAGAGCTCCTAAAAAGTTACTCAGGGGCAATTTGTGGTAATTGTAGCGACACGTTGCGAGCCGTGGAGACGTCTGGAGGCACCAAGCACGGAATGATGAAGGCGCAGCTTGGCATTTTAAGATCGTCGTCTTCTTCGTTGCAAGGGAAGCAGAGTCTACACAATAACTGATGTGTCCAAATGGAATATATGTTAAAACAAGTTTCTTCCAATGGTCGTCTCTCATTTGAAAACGATCCGACTAAACACAGCGATCAAGAGCAACCAGTACGGTTCTGTTCATTGCCACGTGAAGTATATATATATATATATATATATATATATATATATATATATATATATATATATATATATATATATATATATATATATATATATATATATATATATATATAGTAAATCCGAACATGCCGCTGGTCAACAGTCTTTTTTTTCCTCTCAAAAGCTTCTTATTGGAAAACAGCCCTATTACTAAACAGAAAAATCATCTTAAACCAATAAACGCACATACATGAGTACAGTATGTATCATACTTTGTATCATACTACATCATACTTTGATTAAGACGAAGCCTTCAAAAAGTTTGAACAGCGGCAACGACCATCTTGACGAGCCCAAAAAACTAAGACTGAAGACATATTTATTGCACAGGACGATTTCCATTCGAGAGAATGATGGAAAAAGAAAAATAACATCTGTAGAACTGAAAACAATCTCTCGCAATTGCAGATTACACAGTAGTAGCTACTAGTCCCTTTAAAACAACAAACTCTCAGTGAAGAAAGACATAGCTTCCTAAAGGTGCGCAGAATCCATGCAGGCCAAGCTCGGTGGCAGCTTCTACTCAGCAGAGGAGTTCACAAGCTGGAGTATTAACCCTCCCATTTTGGCTCTAATAAGCAGGTGGATTAAAAAGTCAGTCAATTATCTGATGTATATAAAAATAAAATGTCTTAACGGCCATAACTCATAAAATGAGATTTCCAGTTGCATACAAGTACTTTTTTCATAAATGTGTGAGTTCAAAAAGTTTGTTAGGCAAATAGATATACTGTACATCTTCCTAAAAAATGTAAGTTCCAGAAAGAACATGCGAGTCGTACCTTAAGTCGATGTTTCACCATACTTTTATCTTAAAACCTATTCACCATGCACCGTAATACAAAATTTTACAATGACAGCTGAATACAAAAATCAGTTTACGAATCATGACACTTGTAACTCAAAAGCTGGAAATAAAATCTTCCATCCGTTAAATGAAATCAATATAAAATAAAGTATATTTGAATTTTACCTACAATGCTGTTCACTAGAAAAAAGGAGAGGCAAGAAAAGGAAGCACATATGTACATCATGTGGAGAGACTGAGGACGTGCAGGATGGCCCGGAGTTATGGAAGTCTCTGGCATTTAACGTAAACGGAGGTAAGTCTCTGAGAACTATTTAGAGATAATATTTTATTTTGAACGCTAGATGAACAGTTGATCACTACTTTATCGCCTTCATGTTACCTTTTTCATGAGAAAGTTTATTTTAAAATTTCGCACTTCACCCATACCATCAACAAACGGTGTAACTGTTCCAAGCAGCACTTCCAAAATTACAGCATTAAGTATACACTACATACACCACGAGAATCTGTCTTTAACTCGGGCGACGTTTTTAACAAGAGATCTGCGACGAGATTGCAGGTGCGGAGAAGGCAAATATAGCAGGTAAAAAAGAGCACAATGTTGACGCAGTTACGATGCCTTTTATGGTGGAAGCCTGGCCCACTGCTCTGAGTGGGTGGCACCGTAAGCAAACGCGCAACCTACTTTCAACGAAGAAAATTTCGACTTCCTTTACTATATTTAAGTTGAAGTTCTAAAAAATTATTTGATACTTCATCAGAATGATAAAACTCGGTTAATCCTAGCAGTTTTGAAAATTCAATTACTCAGCTTTCTTTTCATATAACTAAACAAACATTTCAGGGTAAACATTCAATTTATAATGTATACAGTATTCAGATGAGCATGACGTTTCCAAGAGATGGATGTTGGTGACAAAAAAAGTGGAGTGGCAGATGACGCAATGGACCAGGCAGCACCACAATTCCAGGAACGCGGAGGCCACCGCATTGCTCGGATCATCTTCCCCCAATTACAGATCACTCCCAGCAGGTCGTGAATCTCCAGACCGGAGGTACCATTATCACAGTAAATATCATCCTTATCGTTGAAGTTATTTGTAGTTTTCCCAACAACGAGCACCTGCAGACGAGTCGAGAAAGGCTATTCAAGACGACGATTAACGGGAACTCAGTGTGAGGAGGATGTTGAACTCGAGCCACGTCCGACCGAGAAACAGAATATTCTTACATAGGAACACAAAAAAGTGATTTCTTACATATCATACAGATTATAGGCAAAATATCAACAGCAAAAGATTTTGTCATCGCATTACTATAGAGGCTTGTAATCATTCAACAATTACTTCGCCTTCCCTGAGAAGGAAAAGCGCTTTCAGCCTTGAGAAACTTTGTGATATTTTTGTACGAAAAACAAAACGGAATAAGATACTATCATTGAGTCAAGGATTAACGGCTCCATATATATTTGGATGTAAAACAATAAATGCGTACGGCTCCATATGTTTTATTTTTTAAAACTAGAACATCTCCCGTAAAATGAAGGAAGGAATGATAGTGATGGTGGTCGACACATTTAACCCGCACATTTCACACTCTGTATCTTTTAATCCAATCCTGTATTCGTTTAACACGTTGCCTGCGATTGCCTAGCTGGTGCAAATCTTTACTTTGTACACACAGTCACTAGAAAGCCTTGAAAAAATTATAGAACCTAACCTGAGTGACCCACCGGCGGGTCGTATCGCACTCAACGTGTTAAGTATTTATGAATTATGTATTCAAAAGAAAAACTGTAATCAATTAAAAAATGAGTTAAATGGATAACAGCATACTAGCTAACAGAGTAGCAGTGCCAAAAAAGAGGAGCAACCCGCGTTCAAGAAAGTCTTGGTGTCCGTTCACGATCATGACACGGCTAACAATGCTTCCACACCAGCTTTTTGTGTGCTGTGGTGAGTCAAGTAGACCAGGTGTTCTGCTTGGCTCTTTGCAGGCCGTGTTGTAGCTTGTAAGCACTACAGTAGTCTGTTCAGTATCATAAACACATTGCACTGAAGCAATATCACAGGTAACGATGTAGGGCAGTCGAGTGTCAGCAACACTCTGTAGACAGCGCAGCAGGACGCACGAGTGTCAGCAACACTCCGTAGACAGCGCTGTAAGACGCACGAGTGTCAGCAACACCCTGTAGACAGCGCTGCAAGACGTACGAGTGTCAGAAACACTCTGTAGACAGCGCTGCAGGACGTACGAGTGTCAGCAACACTGTAGACTGCGCTGCAGGACGTACGAGTGTCAGCAAGGCGGTAGGGTCAGCAAAAAATAGCACTGCACCGGTGGAGCTGCCAGCTGGTGCCTGGTCAGGGGTCAGCACAGTCAAGCTCTGACAGTAGAAAGGTAAGCGGCGACCTCGACACGCCACCGAGTGTATCGTCAACTCCGTACAATGCCATCGATGGAGGACAAGCTGGAAGTACGTTGGGTACACTACAAACACAATGTACACCAGACAAGCAGAAGCTGTTCATCACACCATTGTCTCAATACCATTTCTCAACATGTAAAGTACGTCCTATCTGCATGAACTACATTTTTTCAGAATATTGAAAAAGGACACTAAATTATGCACCACTTTGTGCGAAGAAACTTCATTTTAATTTCCCGTCATTCAATCAAATTCACTGGAAGGCCACTGAAGTAACTTCATACAATGTTTCGTAATTCATAATATTTATGCTGCTTCGTAAAGTAAATAAAAATCCGTCTAACAAAGAAACTGTAACTGAATGGAACAGGCATAGCACGTAGAAGATACGCGTATCATTACTACAATGTAATTAAGTAGCATAAGCAAAACTTCAAGTCTAACTAACAAAATGAAAGCTCGGCATGCCTAGGCATCCCAGTGCCGTTTATGAGCAGCAAACAGAAAACAAAGCACGACCAGTGCGCATTAATGCGACACGTGAGAGCAGTACTAGCGGAGTTGGGCCCGTGAGCAGCATTCGTTTTCCCTGCATGAGGCTAGAATTGTGCTGCCTATGCCAGGCCACGGAAACTGGGCAACCACGTCAGATTGTCACGGCGGCGGTCAAGGTCAGCTCTCACTTATGGATCATCAATGGTTCTTAAGCAATGGGTCGCGACCCCAAGTTGGATAGCCCTGCCTCTGAAGTTGGTAGGCAAGGGGACGTTATGCAAGATGAACAACGTACCTATAGCCTTTTGAGGCTGAGGAGCGCTCCGTGCTGGAGGGTCGTACCTGAATCGAAGACAAATCCCAAAATTGAGCCGATATTAAGCTACCATTATCGAAAAATGCCTGTACTTAGTAACTAATTTCATTCTTATGTAACCATAAATCAGGTCTCATAAAAATAGTCACTAATTACACCAATGCCATGCCTCAAGTTCTCGACTTACACCAATTTCGGACAATGCTTCTCGCTGATACTTGAACGTCCGTTTACTTCAAACCTTCACAGCGCAATTAATTACGCATGATACATCTTCGAAAAATGAAAATATTCTTCTGCCATACTTATCTAAAAATATTCACTTTAAAACATTTAATGAAAACTGCGCAGTAAAAGGTTACAGCGATGCACAACTTTAAAAAATTGTAGAATTAAAATATTTATTTTTTAGAAAACACATGCTTCCCGCTATAAAAAGGTACGACATGAATGTGTAATTTGCTTGCATCCCATCCAAGAAGAGCACAAGTAGCTCGGAAGAAGCAGAGTTGGCTTGTTTTGAGCAGATATTGCAGCACTGCAATTAAATTGCAGTCTACTTTGCAGCGCTTATTCTAAGACACTTGATCGGTGTACATTTAAATAGAGAATTTATTCAAAGCATTGAATAATCCGCAGACGCTGGGCAAGCTGTTACCCGGCCTCAATGAAATGGATGTCAAAATAGATGAAGTTTGTCATTGATGAAACACTTTTCATCAATGGACTTCATGCAGAAATGTTTGGAAATTCATATTGAAAGCAAACAGAAATCTTGATCTAAAAATCCCCAGAACTTAGACAAATAAGCGATTATGGTCTAGAACAATGCCCCGCAATACGCAAATCTTGTGAAAAGACTATCACAATTTTGCTTATAAAATTTGAAGGAATAAAAAGGTCAAAGTTATCTTATGAAAACAACAAAACATTTGACCAATAATACGTCAATGGTTTCAGGTACAGATGCTGAATGAAAATCAAGGCAATTCTAAACAAGCGTGAATATTGAAACATGTTTGAAAAGTTACCAGATCCTCTCTAACACTTGAAGTTATTCAGGTCTTTCAGGTCATAGTTCAATCAAGTATAAAAAAGTGAAACATGCCAGCTACCAAGGTACATTCAAGTTCAAAAGAGAGAAACAATTGTATGAGAATTGCTTAAAGATGTGCAATGCGTTTTGAAGGAGTATGATTAATGAAACGAGTTCGCTTCATTTTCGATCGTACAAATACTTCAATGCATCTTGAATACGAATGAATGCGAGAACAAAGAGGCCCTTGGCAGTGAATGCAAGGTGACTGGACGAAGCCGTCAACACCAGCAACAGAAGGCAGCAGCGAAGCAGTGAAGTGGACTTAGCATACATGTTGGAGCATGTATGTTGGAGATGCATGGTCCTAGGCCACGTTGTCGAGAGCAAACATACAGTAAGCTACTCTCACTTCTACCCACGTATTCAGTTATTTACATATGAGCGAAGTGACCAAGTGGACGCTAGAATGTGATTTCTCTGGCAGATAAAACACGCTAGAATGTTACGAAGCACTAATAAGCGAACAAGAGCTGGGTGTAGAGTAGATAGAGAATAATTTCATGAATTACTCGGACACAGATGAGTTTAATTATTAGGTGGAAGTGAAAGCTAACTGATTCTAATTTTTCCTCGTTTTAAAGTGTACGAACTAACCGTTGGTGATATTCCTGGCAGTACAGGTTTTCCAAGAACACAACGCAGCTTACTGGCTCTTGTTCACTAGTAAACATCTGATTTTCTTGATCAAAGACTTAGTGTTCACTTGGGCGAAACACAATGTGAAGTCTATGGCACCGGCTGTACATCAAACGGACCTGATCTCATAACACAGCTCCACTTCCCAGAAGAGTGATCATCAGTCAGTGTAGACCCAAAGCTTCGTATATGAAAGTCAAGAACAGAAAGCAGAATGCGCGAATAACTCCTGTGTGCACTGATCGTCGTCGTCCTCCGCCCTTCAGTTCTGCTTCACTTGCTAACAGGAATGCGCCATGCAGCGATCGCACTAGTGTCCAACACAGCTATCCATGTGCAAAATTAGTCATGGTTAGTGCTGTTCGCTGGAGACCCTCACACAGTCATGGTTAGTGCTGTTCGCTGGAGACAAACACGCGTGCTAACCAACACACCAACGCTCGTTCCGTTTGTGTCGAACTCAGCAACAGTATTACGTACAGAGTTAATGATTAAAATCACAAAATACTACACGAGACAATGCAAGACATTAAGAAAAGAAATTATCTCGAGGTTATAGAGTAAAACGCGACTTACATAAATAAACATTGAAACAATAAGCGAACAAATAAAAAGTCAACAAATAAATAATGGAAGATAATAATGTATGTCAATAACGCAATTTATAAATGATAATTGATGAATGGACAAATAAAAAACTATAAGTACTAAAATTACGAGATAATAACCGAGTATTCCACACAACCTAAATAAATAGGGGAAACCTGGAAAGAATGATGCATTAATAAATAAAAAACTATAGCAAAAATGAGAACCTAATCACTCAAAATTTGGCGTTTGTTCAGGAGCACCAATAGTAAGTGATGGGTACAGCAGTGGGAGATGCGCTCAAGAGAAGAGAAAGGCTGCAGTTTTGAGGAGCTGAAGCTCATCAGCGCGCTGTGTATCGCCACTCAAATGAGAGACAATGAAGCATGGTCATACTTGATGACCCGTCAACGTCATAATCAAGGAGTTGTACAAAGGCGATCAACCAGCAAAAACCCAGACAATCATTTTACGAGCGCAAGAGACAAAATTCTCGGAGAAAGCCTGACCGCACCTCAAGGACGCGATGGGCTCACTCGAGTCCATTTGATCCGCAGGTTGTGTCCGTGAACGTAGAAAGCGTCAAAGCCTGGGACTGTGTAGGAAGGGTCAAAGCCTGGCACTGTGTGGGAAGGGTCAAAGCCTGGCACTGTGTGGGAAGGGTCAAAGCCTGGCACTGTGTAGGAAGCGTCAAAGCCTGGCACTGTGTAGGAAGCGTCAAAGCCTGGCACTGTGTAGGAAGGGTCAAAGCCTGGCACTGTGTAGGAAGGGTCAAAGCCTGGCACTGTGTAGGAAGGGTCAAAACCTGGGACTGTGCAGGAAGGGCCAAAGTCTGAGATCAGTATGACTGGTTAAGTCTTGGGACAACGTACAGAAGCTCTAAGTTCGGAAAAATGTGCGGCATCTCATCGCTTCTGTTCTTTTAATTGAGAGAAAATGGTTATAGGAATTCCATACACAACAAATATTATGATTAACTCAACAGTAGTGAATTACGAGTCTCGATATTAGCACTATTGGGAAAAATAAAACAGTAAATGAATATAGAAACAACCTTTAAATAAAAACGATCACGCACATACGGAATGGCTTAATAAAGCAAAATCGCCCCATTAAACCCAGTTCAGAAATACACAAGTATAACTATTCATGAAGCGTTCAGATAAGGTAATTTTCTACATAGAGGCAAGAGGACAAGCCTCTTTAGCGTATCTCCATAGAAAGATAGCACGAGCACGTAAAAACTTGAGTGTAGACTGTAGTAGGGTGTTATTTACCCAATTAATGTCAGCACCATATTTCATCAATCACAAGTACAGTCGAATATTACTCCCTGCATCAACACACGATTATTTACTTCAAGACTTGATGCTTCACAGGAAAGACTTATTACCATTCAAATAAAAGGAAATTGTTCCAACAAGAACATTAGCTTCTTCTTGTGGGAAGGATGCAGCTAATTATTTCTAAGTGTTTTTGTTATCCTAGAGAGATAAGAGTCAATTGGATGCATCAAAATATGAACGAGCCAGAGCTCCAGCGGAAAGCTGAATAAAAGCACTCCCAGATACGGCAGGGCCCCTGCACCTGCTCGTATGAGGAGGGTGTTCACGAGTGGAATACATGAATAATGAATGAGTTCGTGGAACATAAACCGAGTTCAACTACGATAAGAACAAAAGAACTGATGAACATCTAAAGCGTCCGCAGTAGGGTAGACTAAAACAATACTAAAAAACTGTTATCAGGCGTATTTCCATTAGCATTACCAGCACTGATACACAATAATGTATTCAGAGGAAACCGTAAAAAAACGCTCACTTGAAATTTTGTGTATGACACTGAACGCGTATTTGTGAGCCGAAATGAACATCCAGTTTTGGATAAGACTTTATCAAAGATACGTTAAAATTAAATCATCAAATTCGTAATATTGAGAGTTTTACACTTCGTTCCACTGACATTCATACAAACGACAAACAAAGCCCGGACCATGAACACGTGACTTAAGCCTAACGGATCAATTAACACAAATACAACAGAAATGAAAATAGAATCTGCGTAGTCAAATTTCCCACCTAAATTCAACTGACCACAATACTGTTATCACCAATTGGGAACGCCGAAACTTTGTCCTCAGAAAATTGCACCATTTTTAACTCCTGCTAAAGTTTGATGTTGCTCCACTCAACATCTGGGAGTATGAATAATAATGGACAACAGAAACGGCTATTAAAAAGCACTTACAGTCTTGGTCGTTAATATTCAATACATACAATTACAATCCCAGAGCTACAGACACACAACTTGATAATGCTATTCAAATAGGGATGGTCAAACAAACCTCCAAACTAAAAGGCTTTTCAGTTTCGTAGAATATAGAAGAACATAGAATAGAATTTGCTTCTCTGTTAAAAACTAACTCAACATAAAATTTACGAGGTTAGACATGAAACTTAAACTAGGACTTTTAAATGTTATCCTGTTCGATCATGACCTGGTAAGAACAGGTAATCCCAAAATGATTTGTTTCAGTCCGTATAATTGGCCCCTAAAATGTTAACGAGGACCATGCATCTCCTAGAACGCGGAATGTTGCAAGTGCAGACTTTTCTTCCATTTCATATACATGAGAAATAACTATAATTCGTTTCTGTCTGACTCAGTTCAAAATTCAATTGCATACCTACAATTAAAATTCTCAACTTACGTTTGAAGTTACTGTGAAACACAAATTGGCGCGCCTAACATTTTAGGCAAAAATACTAAAAATCCAGAAAAAAAACAGCAGGCCCTGGCACGTTGGAACGTTGAGTGCAAACAACTTTTTTCGTATAAAAACATCTAAACCACGAACATAGAGCACTACATTCATTTGACACATTTAATGCCGATAATTATCTGAAGGCAAGTTTCAGTAATCGGGAAAAATAGTTCGTGGCATAATTATATATGCTCTTCATAGTTTTTACTCAAAAGACTCGACTGCCCACACATACGAAAAGTGGCCAACTTTTCCGAAATCATACAAATGGCGACAATGTAAGAGCCCAAACGACGTCGGAAGGCTGGCTGTAGAACATCCGGATACTGCGTGACAGCAGACGCTGGGATTCTCTCAAACACATTTTCAGTTGAGGAGTCTTGAAGGAACAACTGCTACAACACTATAAAATGGCATCAACACTAAAATGGTAATCTCCGGCAGTGGTACTTACGGGTGCTCAGATATACATAAATGGAGCCTCATTTTGCGTCGTAACCCGATGCCACTTCTTGCACAACCACAGCAAGTATCGCGCGCTCTCGCACATGCGCGCAGCAGATTGCAGGCCAGGGCAAGGCGAATAAGTCGAGAAAGCTGCACAAGACAGCACGGACTCCTCGGAGCTGGCGGTCGCTGCCGGCCAGTCCGGAATTTGCGAGCGCGTCAGTCGTCAAAACAAAGGAGAAATTCTCGTCTCGAGTATTATTAATAAAAGTTAAAGAAGGCCCACTAAACGCTTGGCCAGCGAAGCATTAAGAGCGTTTAGTGAGTAATTAGCAGGTACACCACACAATGAACAGTGGAGTAAATAACTCCACCACCAAAATACATTCTTCCCTTCCAATTTAGATGCAAATTTGGTCCTAATGAGCGAGACGAAGAAGGCAGGTATGGTCGGCTTGGTCGACAGCTCATCGCTCGCCGCCTGGTCTCGGTCGGTCGATCCTCGGGGGCGCTTGTGTATGGCTGACATGTAGAGGAGCCCCGGTGCATACACGGACACATAAGGCAGTGTGTCCCATCTTGTCTACAAACACACACGACTGTTTACCTACTTCATCGCCATAAACGGTTAAGATTCCATAATTAATGAGGTGGCTAAAATCAAGATTAAAACAGTACCAGCAGCAACATATACGGCCTGATACTCCATATGGGCGATCATCACAGAGGTATTTAGAGCAGCAAGGCGCCAGCTATTGAGAATTAAAGTAGTGATATTAATTCCATCTGCTGCAGTAGAAGAAAAAATTAATTTATGTCAATCACATGTATTGTATTTATAACAGCTCCCGTAAAATTACAGCGAGTCAGAAAACGAACATATATGCAACTGGTGGGCAGAAATGTAAATGTTGTTTTTTCCTCGATGTGCGCGCCGTGGTATGTAAAGCCAATCGTACATAAACATCTAGTCGATATAAGAGGCTACTTCAAAAATAAACATAATCCGAATCTCGAACACGCCTATCAGTCAACACAGACACCATAAATTTTAGAAACATGAAAATTGCCCATGAAACAATGATCGCAAGCATGCGAGTTTCACAACTCATCGGAGAACCGTATGGTCTTACTCCGGAGCTGAGAGTAAATATTAAGCCCAACATACGGCATTAACCAAAAAAACTAAGCAGTAGAGTGACAAGTAACTAGCTTGACTAAAACAAATCATGATTCTCTCGAAATTGTCTCGAGACAATTAGAGTTGTGACGAAAAAAGCTATAAATGCAAAAAGGTTTTTATTTTACTGTGGATTCCGGACGTATTCAATTTTCACTCAAAAACCATGACACCCAGGAAACAAGATGGAGCAGAAAACAGTGACTGTTTTCGAGCTAGAGTTCCCTGAGTGGCGTGTTGGCCACACCACCAAAAACACGAGGGAACCAAAAGCAGTCAAAAAGACGACTTCAAAAACCTGAGATTCTCACAACCAGTGCAGCTGATTCTACAATAGGTAACTCACGACGCTTTGAGGAACGTCACATTCACTAGTGAATCTTCCAACCACTTGATAATAAAAACCGTCGTGTGTTATTTATTTATACATTGTTTCCTGTCCCCCTTACTGCTGAATAAGATGGGGGAAATTAATTTCAAACAAGCCATTACTAAGCAGCTGCAACTTTTTATCTTAGGCTAGGTATTGATTTCTCAAAAGGAACGGGTTTAAGCATTGTATTGTGGATAACAATGGTATTGGATTACTACAAATTGCGTGAAATTTTTGTTACAGGCCTTCTCCTCCCTTCAATGTAGAAACTGCATCGGAAAGGCGACGTCAACTGGTTCTATGTTCGTCCACCACAGATAATGTTCATCTAATCATCCCGGAGTTCGGCTCAGTGATATGCACGAAGATGGCTGGTCAAGTAAATTGGTACTATATACTCCGGCTGTATTGGCCAGAAATGGTGGTTCCGCTAGGGGTGGCTTATATAAAACACAAAGGTCGTTCTGACCTTTCTCATGTCAGCACTATTCATTTACTGCTTTTCTATTGACTTCACAAGATTCAGCACCTCTGCAAACAGTTGATGGCTTTGCTGCTCTGTCTGCGCAGTTCGTTTCCAGGTGTTGGTGTTGATGTCGAAGCCTTCGATGCGATTTTCAGCGAGTCCTTCTAAAACACTTTTCTAGCCTTTTCGATGGCGCTGCTAACGCTGCACTTTACCATAGAAAAGTCTTTGGAAGCAGATTATATGGTATGGAATACGAATCAAGGTCCCTGCTCAACGTATCTGTGACTGCATCAAGAGAGTGTGCATTCTGGGCATGAAGTGTGTTCGCGAGTTTCTGTAACCTTGTCAACACACGTTCTTGTGCTGTCAGCCAAATGTAAAGCTAACTTAAGCAAGCCTGGCATTCACTACATTATCGATTGTGGCACTTTTAGATAGTGTGCTGCTAAGATAAAAATAACTTATCCACTACGTTCAGTCGTTCCTCGTTGATTGCGATGCTCAGTTTAGTGTAGGTCTCTCCAGAGGCTAGCTGGTGCATGCCTCTATCTTTTTGATATTTAATATGAGGTCAAAGTTGTTGCTCGGCTCAGCAAGCTTATTGACACTTCGCTGCATTTCAGCCTCTTAGACAACATTGAAACCAAAATGATAGGCAAAGAGAAACACGTTAATGGTTATTTGTATTATCTTCGTTTTTGCCCGAAATTTCCTAGGATTGAAGATTGAGCCATCAGCGCGGTAGTTGAAGAAAATACCCTGATCAGCCTCTCGAGAAGCATACGTCAGCATGGCAGAAAATACATTTCTGAAGAGAGTGGGGCATGGGCACAACTTTGTTTCACGCCGTTTGAGATAGGAAAAGGCTGGGAGTTATCCTTGACTCGACCCTGCATGTCATCATGGACTTGAAGCACAACAGCGATGAATTTTTGTGGTCATCCAAACTTTGACATTATTCTCCAAAGACCATCTCTGCAGACAGCGTCGAATGTGGTGGTTAGGTTGACATAGATGGAATACAATGAAACATTTTGCTTCAGACATTCCTCCTGAAGCTGTGTACCAACGAACACCATGTCAATAGTCTCGTGTTCTTTCTGGAAACCACACTGGCTCTGGCAAGCGATCTAGACTGATACATGAAAAGAATGCTAAAGAGCATACCTCAATAAAAATATGTCTACCATGAATGTGTATTATTACAATTCATTAAAGAACACGTAATTATTTTCTCGTGAAGGTCTACTGGTTATACATATTCTCGTGGAACATTAAGTTTTCAACATATGCTAACGTATGCTTCCCTTCAGTCACCAAATTGGCGAGACGCTTATTAAAACACGAAAAAAGTACGAGAAAAATGATAACACTTTTGCAATAACACGACCAGAATATTACACGTTTTTAGCTATTACATGACGCCAACAGTTTCACAAGTCTCTAGAACGCTCGGCCTGATGGAGCAAATATGATTTATGAACCTCGTGAGGCAGGTGCCTCACCTGGCCGTAGTTCCTTCACTTCACAAAACAATGAACTGCAATGCCACTAAACAAAGCACAACAACTTCCACCAACGCAGTTCATTAGTTCTGAAGCAATGAGGATGCAAGAATGAAATTTTGTAACAAAAAGTGGAAGTTTGACAGCATTGTTACGTGGGAGAAGAGAAAGTCGAACAGGTCACACACTAGTGGAGTCAATAGAAACATTCAAATCTGCGACAATTTTGCACACTTTCCATTTTTGCCTCGATTGAACATCGACGCGGTGGTTCGAATACGAAGTTGTTACCTCTGGCATCATCTACCAAGCAGAGAATATCGATTGCACAATCAATACCAGAGCAAGAAGGGGGCTGGCGTGAGGGTACCAGCATGCACGCACGTATGGACACGCAAGTTACACGGACTCGAGGTGGCGCCATGTTGTGCAAGCTTAACCTTTGTGAAGAAATGCAGTAAGACACTCGACAATACAGAGCCTGTTTAAAACATACATTGACTAAATCAACTTCTATGGCGACCATCAGTTCAAGTTTTCGCCTGGGTTTGTGCCATGCACATCAAGTGAACAGTTGCTGTGAACTAAACTTTTCTCTACCCGAGTTCAGGCTGCACAAAGTATAATTTCGATGTAACTTACTTACCATTTGAAATAGTTTTGTTGAGAACGTGATACAAGTATCGAGTTATGTACGTCGCCGAGTTGAACGACAGCACAGAAGTCCAATGTATTTTGGTGGACCGACTTAGCAACCATTATATTGCAAGGCTATTTTTGTGCTTGAAAATTAGAAGCATGGTTGAAAAAAACCTGTAATATTTCATCGAAGTTTTTCGTTGAAATACAGATACTTCCTTACAACGATAATAAGATGACAAACAAGGAAGGTGACCTTCACAACAAAAGTCAGCACATAATTGAAGTGGCGTCCCAGGGCCGCAATATTTGAGTTTGAGTGTCTATTTACCCAGTAGCCACCATGGTGACGAATGAGGCACAGCTTGTTGCTGTAACGAATCGATGAAAGGAAAATAAAATGCGAAAATAATTGTGCACACTGTTCCACATCAGCCTCTTAACTAAGCTCCAAGGTTCCTAAAACGGGCGTTTCTTGCTCATAAGACCAGTTGTATCTCACAAGAATGCTTCCTCCAGAACACGTGTACAAAGATAGCTACGCATGAACACAGGCATCCAACCTAACTTCGAAGGATCAGACTTGAATAGCAATAGAATCGAATAGAATACGGCAATGGAAACGAGTCGTTTGGTTCATTTTGCGGTTGCTTCCCAACTCCCATATATTTTAAGTCCCACATTTTTTAAGTTTACCATGTAGTAAAACAAGTGTGCAAGTCTCCAAAAAAGTTAAATAGCAATGTTTTTAGCAAAAATTTACCCCAAAGTTTGCTTCCTTGCCAAACTCACAAAGTTTTCACACTGTTTTTTGTATTAAATTGAGGTGTATACCGAAAAATACGTATTCTACCTACTTGAATCCCTCTTCTGCCGTTTAACATTTACTTATCATCCAGAATGATTACGAAACTTTATATGAAAGACCAGTTTAAATCAATCACTAATGAACCAACTATCAGCGCAGAGTAGTGAATAAGCAAGTCATATTGGTAGAGACGAATGATGCGAGATCAATGATCGTAAACACAATCAGTGGTGTGAATGCAATGCGCACTGTTGCATCAAGAGGAGTCGCAATGACAGGAAGTCAGGAGCGTGGGAGCGCTTCTGCGAAAATAAAACTCGGCGCGCAACCGTCCATGCAAAATACTTGCACCATCACCACCACCACCAACGATACAACCACCATCCGTACGTTCCACGTTGAATGTTTGAAATTAACTATGACACCAAATTTAAAGAAACACGGTTCATTTATTCAGCAGACAACGTACTAATGCTGAGCACGAGGTAGAGCGAATGGTGCAAAATGCAGTGTCAGTTTATGAAAGAGGCCAAATTTTCAAGAAACTTTAATAACGGTACTCCTTTCTACACCAAAAAGCATAGGCTCGTGATCAGTTATCAACGAGACCCTATACATAGTGCACACAGAATCACTGAGTGGCATTTGGCTGAGATGGTATGCGACGAATGGTACGAAGCAATGGTTTCTCTCGTACATTAAAATCATGCTGGTGCTTTAGTTGGTCAATCTTCACAGAAGATGTATTGCTGACCGCTCTAGAAATATACATTTTTGAGAGAGTTGGGTGAGGGGAGGGAAGCAGAGAAGTTTGAATTATTTCAGCACTGATTCCGCGGCAAAATTTCCGAAGATGGAAATCTTACTATCCAATTCCTTTCACATAAACTCGCAGGTCCGTTTAAAAAGGCTATGTTGACACGACTTCTTCTTTAGTGCCACTACAAAAACAGTAAAAGATAAATAAGTTTCGTATGTGCAAAAATACAACGCGTAGTAATGTAAACACATTCATATAATTCTATACACAAAACGCAATGCATGCAACAAAACTCGTTTTAGTAAAGAAAGGAATACGTCAGTAGCGACTCCAAAAACATTCAAGTTTTCTCATTGAAAAAACGATGTTCGACATCGAGGTAACAAGAGGTTCCCAGAAGACCAAACCCCTCGAGCAAGCAGCGCCCCTCCCCCACTGCGCACAAGACCCCCACAAACAGCGTCCCTCTCTCGCTGCGCACAAGACCCCCACAAGTAGCGCCCCTACCCCGCTGCACACAAGACCCACAAAAGCAGCGCCCCTCCCTCGCTGCGCACAAAACCCTTACAAGCAACGCCCCTCCCCCGCTGCGCACAAGACCCACAAAAGCAGCGTCCCTCCCCCACTGCGCACAAGACCCCCGCAAGCAGTGCCCCATCCCCCGCTGCACCCAAGACTCCCACAAGCAGCCGGCGTGGAAATGAGAAGCGGGCGGAAATGACCGGTGGCAAAGACGCTCGAGTTTGAGGCTAGCAAACGAAAGGTGGTGACCCGCGGGTCTAAGGTCTCGGGGGAGATCTGGAGGGCAATCTCAGGTCTAACCTTCAGGAGTTCAGACCCTAACTCAAGAAGTGCCGTTGCATCACGTGCTGGCGTTTACAGCATTTTTAAAAGCATTGTTTTTATATATTAGCACTATTTACATTGGGTGATTGCAAACTTTAAACCATGCCTTAAGGGGTATGCTAGTATCTAAACTATTATTAAAGAATATCATGGGGAGAAAATAACTAAACATACGTGAGTTGTTTTCTATTTTAATTCATGTAAAAGTTCAATCTGTTGTTACATGAAAGAATACATCGATGAACTGAACGTCTAAACAAGAAAAATAAAATATGAATTCACATTGAGAAGAAACGAAAAAGTAAACAGTGTGGGAAAAACGGTCTTTTGACAAATTATTTATGCACAGGGGCTAGAAGTAAATATATTGAGTGAATAGTTAATTGAAAAACTTGTCTTAATCAGCGACAGAGAAGAAGGGAATATGGTGAAATCAGCCAGGAGTGCTGTTTCTGCACACGAACATGGAATATGATGCACTCCGTGCCACAAAGGGCGAAAACCAGGGAATTTTTTTTCGATGGTACTGAAATACCGTACCCGAGCATGATTAAGTTAATCTGTAAAATGAAACCAAGAACACATTGATATGTACATCATCATGTAATGGGAATTACCATTATACAAACTTTGCATGACAATTACTTAAAACTTGTTCGTAACATCTTCGCCTTTGTGACACGCTAAGCCTCATATGAAGCTGAAGTGTCATAGCAAGACAAATATGAATCTATGATGAACTATAGAATCATATTTTTCAATAATTTCGTACGCCTATTGACTGGACGTGATATTTGCGCAGCAACTGACGGAGGCTATACAGATGTGGCTCTGTCATCAGGTAGTCGTGGCTAGGCGCGTAGTTCTGAGAAAACCGTCACAGCGCTAACGCCAGAAGTGATTGAAAACACAGTATTCTCAAGTTTCGACGGGCATTAAAAACAACTTTTACGGATATGCAAACAAATTTCTTCAGTGAAGATTTGTACGCATAGGTGCCAGGAGTTGATGATAACAAACGATAAAGGGACTGCAACTATTAAAAAAATACAAGTAGAACTGTAAATGTTAATTTAACTCGTACACTACGGTTACTGCCTCACCATTACTAAAACACACACATGTCGCCATTGAGAAAAAGGCATTGTCTGGAATATTCTTTCTTGTTATCTCGCCCATCACACGCAACACGCAACTAAATGAGGTACCTTGAGAATGCACACGCTCATTAGACAGCTTCTCTAGCAATTAAACTACAGTGTTTAAAAAAAAGTACTGGCTCTTTACAGCCCATTACTAGGGAGAGAATATTAAAATTTTTTATGATATTTCATTTTCTTACATTTAATCTTATTTCTTTATTTCAACTCATTCAACTTGTATCTATGTCAATAAACACCCGAATAAAAAAAATATGTGAGCAATGGACAATCAGCAAATGGATACATTGTTGGGGATACCCTGTATAGATGACAACGAATTTACAATTGATTTCAAGTCACAGACAAGCCGTGTAGGAAGACTACCTCAACAACTGCGACGAGTTCAGCGTAGGGATCGCTACAAACACTCAAATTATATACAGTAGTGAAAACTAACACCTCCAGCTGAATAAGGAAAGTTTGGGTCTCGTCTCAATTGCGATCTGAGCACAATGCGCGAAAAAAACAATTGGACACGGAATGACAAAGCCTAACTCCGTTTGAAATTAACCATTGAAGTAGATACAAAAAATTGTTTTTTATTAATCCTTGCGTTCCTACACCATACCCTGACGTCCGTATTGTAGGCATACATACGTGTCCTACTTTTATCTCATCGTGTTTCAAGTTATTGAATGCAATAAACAATTTCTTATACAAATATTTTACTACGGAATATAATTACAATAATTTAACGCTATAATACTACGTAAAATTAACACTTGTACTAGAGACAGAAAGGAAGATCAAAAGGGAGGCAAAGGTTGCAAGTATGATGGGGCAAAGAGCAAGGAGGGAGGGAGGGGGTCAAGACGACCGTGAAAAGAATGCGGAGGGCAAGCACCTCAACGGACACCTCCCTTGACCACTTCAGATGTACGCAAGACAAGCAGATACCGAGTCTCCAGCGCCAGGCTCAGCATACGGTTGCTGTAATTGTCCTACAACAATTGTACACTCGTGAAGTGAAGGAGATACATGAATAACTTGAATTAAACGTTACTTAGAGTACGTATTTAACAGGCTAGGGAAAGAGGCTAGTAGCAAATTAACAGTCCATTTATTAAGGCCACTCAATTGCCTGCCGTTATTAAAGAAATATTCCAAGACATGAAAATAGAACTAATATAAAAGTATTCCATAAATATACCATGATACGTCCGCTTTTATTGCAAGATGCAAAGTACTCTTCACTCTAAAATAATGCTTTGAAAAATTTGTGCAACTAATGATGCAGATTCTGTGATAGGTGGGCGACAAAAGAAAATCGTGACAAAAAATATCTTTACACTGAAATCAACGTATTAAAAAACGTAACGCCTCCTGAATGAGATTCTGTACTGCAGGTCGTCACTTCAATGAATTTCTTAGCACACAGCAAAACAGAAAATTGTGAGGGCAAAAATAAGTCCTAACTTAATTTCAATGCAAATCGTGAAGCGAGTCAAAGCGAGTGCAAGTCTTTCACCAATTAAAAAGCACGGCCTCAAGATTTCAGTTTCAAACCAAAGCAAATTTTTCTTCCGGACGTGTCGGCTAACCAAACGAAAACCTCAAGAGACACAAGACTCCCCCACTTGCCCACAAACTCGTTAAAATGAACAAAGTGTCCGCATGGACGAGATGCACGAATAAAACACAAGATGCAAGAGAAGAGCACTCGACTCTGAAACATTCTGGAGGTCAAGTTAAACATTCACTAACTCTTCATGCAATTTTGCACAGGTTTAAGATTTTAAAACGGAGATTTAAGCATAAAGTTTTCTTCAAACTGCTATAGCACTCAACGTTCAAAGTAGGTAGAGAAACTCCCTAGATTATTTTTTCAGTGCACATTTGACCAGGAACCAACAATGAATTCTCAAGCATCAGTTCTGTTTCTAGATAGTGTAGAGATTCCCACACTATCAGAGAAAAGTACGTATTTACTCACTAATACAATTAAGAGGTATTGACGCCTCTGATAATTTTAATACTTACAAAAGCAAACAACACAAGCTAGCAGTAGCTCCTCATTGAATTTACATCAAGATTAACAAAAAGCCTAACTATTATGAGAGAGCTAAACTTCAAGAAATGTCAATGAATCAATGAATGGAACATATCCAGGCACATTGTGTTGGCACATCTTTCCCAAAATTCTTGTCTTTTACCAACTTTTGGATTTAACGCGCTCCCGTTAGTAGCCTTTATGTAGAACTAAGGAATTTCTAAGCTTGAACACAGCATGTAAAAATAATTTCAGCAAAATTGACTGCGTTTGAAGGTGCGCATGGATCACAGGAAGGCCTGAGTATTCACACTCAATAACCTTCACAGATGCTGTGGCATCGCTGCGGACGCTTCACATACCATAGTAAACGCTGCCAAGTTCACAGGAGCAAAGGTCAGGCCAGCAGTGAGTACTCGTGTCATGTTATTACTATAGTGCGGCAATCAGAGGCCGAGACACTACCTTAAATGTGAACACGTCCATGCGAGCAGCCGTGACAACCACGCGTCCACTGAGATACGCCTCGCTTGCCTACAAGCTGGTCCGAGGTGGCCTCATTTTAAGACAAGTGTGCGCAAATTATGCCCACGCTCCTACAAATTCCGGAAAAAGGAATAATTGACACAGAAAACAAATCTACAATTGGAAATTGCGTATACAGTATTTACAAATTTGGGACAGAAAAAATGGCAGAGTGAAACTAAGGAATTCTACATACCCCAAGGATCGCAGAGTCCCCAGGACGGTGCAACACGAAAGTGATCGACAATGGAATGACAAGAAATGTTCAGTACATAAAAGAGGATCGCAAAAAGGACACGTAATGTACTCAGAATTTTAAGCCGCAAACAAGCAATAAAAATAACAGGCAATAATAAAATCTGACAGAAAATTTGCTGATTCATATACAAATGCCAAGATAAAAAGAGCTACGAGCAATTTGGGCATGCACCACTACGCTGATGCAATAATTAACCCGCAACCAAGACAAAAACAATCTTGTCAAATGAAAAGAACCAGTAGGAATAAGAATGAATGCAGCATGGGAAAAGCATGTGAAGTGGCGCCGCAGCTAGCACACAACTTCTAGTGGGGCCCTAAAAAGCGATGCGAAGGACGCCCGGTCCTCTACCCACAGCAGCTGGTGGTTCCTGGTAATTTGATCAACTAAAACAGCTTTTACATTCAATAAAATTATCTGACACACAGCATGAACACGTCTAACGCGTGTTACAAATGCCCTACGCATCGCCATGTCGCAATCAGAAGACCAGTAGCAACACAAGAAAAAAATAAAGGTAACACCCTTGTCAGACAGGAGGTGGCGAAATATTCGCTTGAAGTCAATTTCGATAAAAAGTCACAGGTCAACCTTCGAAACATGCACGTCTAATACGCTCACTTGATGTTTACATAAAGAATCAAATGCTACTGGCACCCCTGATAACGAGATGGTTCTTCCCTTGCGGTACACAACACCTCAAGAAAGTAATTGAAATCGAACACTTACTGTGTTAACAGGAGATGAACTGATTTCACCCACACGCTTCTTAAAATTGCGTAGCAGTAGTCTTTACGATAGAAAGTAACGAGCGAGATGACTTTGATTGTTCAAGTTTTCGAATAACAACCAGAAACGTGTAGCAGCAAACTTGGGCAAAGAGACAGTAATGGGGCAGGCACATAATCATCTCTATAGAGTCGGATTGTAGTAAAAAAAAGAAGTTAGACATTAGTGTCAGCTAACACAGTCAATCTTTGATGCTCCAGACAGCGATGTCTCTGCCGACCAGTATTTGCTGTTTTGATGCCACTGATTAAAACTGAAGTAACAGCACGAGCCTATTCTTAATTGATACATTTCCAGACTAATACACGTGTGTCTGCATTCAATACACGTAATTTAAACTGTCAATTCAAAGAAGTGTGCGTACAACTGAAGGGGAGTGTGACTGCTAAGGCACCCGCAGCTGTTACCAGACCTAGGGTCGGCATTATAGCTGCACGCGCCCCTAGACCTTCACCTGGCGTACGCATGAAAGGCATTCCTTGTATGGCAGGAGGCAGCGTCGGGTCAAGCGGGGTACTGCAACATTATAAAGCCAATGCAAACACATGGGCGTGGACAGCGCACGACATTTGATAAAAATGATCGCATCGTTTGTAGTTGGCTAACATATGGAGAGTCTTGACAAGATTTACAAATGAAATACATTTAAAATCCATTTTCCATATGAATAGAGTGATTCGAATCTGATTGGAAAGTATCCACACCCGAGATAGATCAGCTCATAATTGAACCAGAAATAAGAAAAAGATATTAACAGTTAAATGGAAAACTGCAAACAGTTGCTTCCAGTTATCAGCTACATCGGGAAAGATTACGTCTAAGGTAATCCATGACTAATTTCATCAAATGAATCATAGTTGAACTAATTTCACATAGCCTTACCTGCAACGTCTGAACATGTCCACACTGGCCACAGGAATACGACATTAGTTCTTGGAAACTTTCTTGTATGAGCTGCCGGTTGCCATCTTTCTTCTTATTCTTCCTTAGGGCGGACTGTTGGCTTTTGCCTGCTTTACTGGACATTTTTTCCCTGGACTTTTCTGTGTCAAGAACTGCATCGACCTCATCCTCGGTTGAGGTGCGAGTGTTGCTCGAGGAGCTCTCGAGAAGGCGGCGGTATTTGCCGTACTGCAGAACTGGTGGTAAATTGTTCCAAGCCTTCAGACGACCCATACTTTCCTGCCTTCGTTTCACCAAATTATTACGCTTTGCGTACTGAGGCTCTTAATTGTGATACTTTGAGTTCAGGTCTCCACACAACACCAAACAGAAAATAAAACTTCTTCCAATTGTCTAAAGAATATTTTTTGTTTTCACTTTGTTTCATGAGTCAAATTTTCTAATAAAGAAAAAGCTAGTTTCGACATTACATAAAAATAGGGTGGGTAGAACGATCTGCATGCAAGGAAAACAATTATTTGAATCTATTCGATTGCGTTATTGGGGAATATCTAGGGATCAACACAAATGAATTAGGAATAACGCTTAACTCTTCTCAAAACAACAAAATAGAATAGCAGACTTATATAAACAATGCTGAAATGTGAAGTGGGCAATTGATGACACGCACGATACCACACAAAATAATAGGCTTCGATTGCTCTCAATGGTGATGAAAATAGCCATGTGTCTGCGTGCTGTAGTGCAGATTCTTCGACGAGAATTACTGCAGGGAACAGTTATGCAGACCGCAACGCTTCTATTCTGCCCAGTTACCACGCTCGTTTGGCTTGTACATCGTGCTACACATGACTAACGAAAAAAATAGCACGTGTGTTGGATAAGTTACGCATCAAAATTTTAATTAATCTTGTTAATATAGCAAATGTACATTGTTAATATTGTAAAGTAATAACTATTGATGATGAAAGCATACAGCATTGGAGAACTTGTAAAAAAAATTGAAGCATCCGATCAATACTGAATGTTTGCTCTGCGCCTGACAGCATTATCGCTTTGAATTATCCAAGCGTTAGTTATACGGCCGGAAAATGTTATAAATCGCCTCATACGGTAGTGGGTGTCCGCCACATTGTAGCCTGTGTAGAAGCTACTGATTAGTACGTAAATGTCACTCGATTTATTCAGCTCTACACATAACTAGTGAGGCACTAATTGCATCAACTAACACAAGACTGAGAAGCAGTTTGTAAATGTATAACCCGAGTATTTCTTACAATTTCAAGATTTAGCGAAACTTATTCCAATACATATGCCATGCTGCTTACACCTAAATATTGTTAAAATGCTTGGAACCAGATGAGGAACATTTTTTTCCGTTTCAGTAATTTTTTTCAAACAGAACAGTTAGAGGAACATTAATTACTACGAAATAAGGTGGTCTTGCATTACTCGGCTAACTTGTAAATCACGAAACAATAAGTGGGTGACAGAAGAGCACGGATTAATTTAATCAACTAAAAGCTTGCATATATCTAAGAGTTAAAAAATCAAATTTCTATTTTACAGAAATAAAGTCCAGAAAAAGTGCACGATTGGTAGGTTGTATGAGCGCTGCTGCATGCATGGAAAACAAATGAATGCACAGGTATGGAATGTGGTCGTGATGACCAGGTGTCATAAGCAGACTTCACTTCAAACCATTCTTGCATACATACTTCAACTTCGCATTCGATTGATTTAATCAAGACTAAACTATATTTTTTAAGCACTTTCGCTCCAATTACGTGTTCATAAAACTATAAAAAGCGCACACCACACTATGGGTAACAATTATTGAGCAAGTAGGGTCCAACAACTGAAGAAACGATCTTTCACCAGGACCCAAATGTCGACAACCACACACGACAACACTTCACTCCCTACTGAGATTGTCGGGTTACGATTCAAAGAAGCCAGACAAAACTTCTGTAATGTCGGCTAAAATTTCTTGAAGATATACAGATATACAGACCAAAATGCGTACCGTGCTCGATCATTTCTAATGGGTCGGAGTGTCGGGTCCGGAGTAAAATATTTCAGAGCACAGGAATTTCTCAACAGTGGGCAACACCACAGAACATCACAGGAATTCCTTACAGTCCGCGACCGCCGTGAGCAAAGCCGGAACAAATATTCCAGATTCTAGAGCGCTGTATTCTTCACGCACAAACGATAGAGTTACGAGTTAACTGAGGCTAAAATTCAGTCGACTTACATTCTACATGGAGTCTAAGAATAGACGAATTTAGAGGATCAAAAACATGGAATTGGTAGTACTGTTCGAGCAAACATAACGGTACACAGACTGTTTTTCGAAGATTTATGATCTGTATATTCCTACACATGGCGTTGGAATGAAATAAACGTAAACCAACTTAAATCGAGAATGATAAATGTTATTTTAATGTGAAAATAACCTAGAAGTTTTTCAAATAGCGTTCACTACAACAATACCTTTTAATGAGACACTATGGCTTCCTAAACTAATTGACACTAATCGAAATTAACTAAAAAAGTTGACGATGAATAATGAAAGTAAATGAATAGACTGGAAATTTAATTACAACGTAAGCTAAACACAAGTGACAGTTAACTGTACAGTTTGATCACCAGAAAACAGAGGCACATTCTTCGTACCAGCGCTGCCTGCTCATCCTTGCAAGACTCGTCAGGGAATGGAAATAGAGGACAGCGTCGGACTCGTCGAACTCAAGGAGTCCACATCCTCGCTCGGCACAACTTTCTCGAACAACCCAGAGTTTGAAATTTGCGCAATTTTCCTTTACTTTTCACGTAATTTTTAAAGGTGGAGTACACGATTCGTGTTGGGTGATGAGGAATAAAAACAGAACCATAGGCGCAGTTCCCTCACTGGAACAGAGCTTAAAAAATGCGAAGAGATTCCACTGTTACGGGTATGGATTTCATAAGGAACGTGCATACAGCTCATCAGCCGTGGATTTTAAGACTATCATAGTGGCATTCGGTGGACACTTCATTTAATGAGCTTCATCAACAACAAACTTACCTGGGAGTTTTAAGGGAAACATTCTAACCATTATAAATACTTTTTTAATTAAGATTTTCGTCCAAATTTAGCATTTATGAGCTCGGCTATATGAAATAATAAATGTCGTCTCTTAATTAAAGCGACCTATTACCTGATAGTTGAGTCGTAATTCACAGTAACGTCATCAAAACTCAAATTAATTTTCATACTTTCTCGAAGCTCTCCTCGTCTTTTGAAAAGAATAAATAACATCATCCAACTGCGCACCTTAGATGCCACTACCTGTAGGGGAAATTTTCAACGCCTTTTTGATACAGCGTTATTTGTTTTGAAATTCATATCTTTTTGGATTAGACCAACAGTTATCCTGAACATTACTTACACGTAATCTAAACTCAGCGCGGGACAAGTAGTGCGGGGCATCTCTCCAAGACCAGCACGGTTACGGGGGAGAGAGCACGATTACAGCACGGTTACGGGAGAGAGCACGATTACAGCACGGTTACAGGGGAGAGAGCACGATTACAACACGGTTACGGGGGAGAGAGCACGATTACAGCACGGTTACGGGGGAGAGAGCACGATTACAGCACGGTTACGGGGGAGAGAGCACGATTACAACACGGTTACGGGGGAGAGAGAGCACGATTACAGCACGGTTACGGGGGAGAGAGCACGATTACAGCACGGTTACGGGGGAGAGATCACTTTTCTAGAGACTTCCGGGCGAGTGCTGGTCACTTTCCGGCTCCACAGCATTCCGTCTGTCACTTGAAAAACTCAAGAGCCTACTTACCGCCGTCACCGATCGATTATGATCGGCATTTTGGTTTCACTTCAGCAGTTCATTAACAATTATCTCAATAGGATAATTATCTCCAGAACCTGCTCTATATTGATTAGGGCTACAGGGATGCGGCCCACGACACATAATGTTCATGATAGCTGAACGAACATGATGAGAATAAGGGTTGTAACTTAACAGCTTCTTGCAACTGAAGGTTTCCGATAACTTCTACTATAGAACCTTATTGCGTTAAGCGCTCGTTTTACTGTAATTTGTGAATAATCACGATTTTATATCTTTGGTATCAAATAAAAAATGAAAACAATACGTTAATCAAAAAGCTTCATGTCTTGAAACTGACTTCAAAAGTGTCAACTTTTACTGTTGATTTCTTCGACCCCATTACACAATGCAGCAAAAATTGGACTACCTTACGAGTATGTATATATTATAGCATATTGATTACAAATGATATTTATAACTGTGTTCAATCTATTTCGGTACTTGAGTTGGAACTTTTTCAAACTGTATTTAAACTGTAAACATGAAACTTTGCATTTAAAGTTCCTTCAAAGTTTTAATGAACAAAATGATATGTTCTCTCTAATATCGTGCAGTGGCGATGAACCTCCAGCATAATTTTTTCTATAAAACAACTTGTGACTAAATGTAGCCGTTATTCACGTAAGTACTTATTAAGATGTATATTACAAAACCTCTTTACGTTCATCAAGCGTTTCCATCTTTCACCTTCATATTCTCCAAGCCTTTAGTAAAATTGTTCATTTCTATTTGCAGGGACAACACAGCTTTTTACTATATGTATTACAGGGAGAATAATATAACTACTGGAATTCAATGAGAATATTACGTACCAGTTCAACCAACGTACCTTGGAATTTCATAAAGCATTAGTACATGAGAAGCGCGTACCTGGGCGACCATCCTACCTGTAGTATGAGTTGACGCTCCACAGCCTCTGTGACGGAGCAAAACCTCAGCTCGCGTGTCTTGCCTAGTGTTGTTACCCTCAAATGTGTGTTGTCTCGAGTCCATCACAACAGCTAAATTAGGGCTTCCAAATTCAAGAGTCCATCTACTTTGCAAGAAACATGGCAGTAAACAATTGACTCAAGATGGCAGGCAGTTGCTTCTAAAAGCGCAATGAAGACTGATGCGCTTACTATAGAGCCCTGATGTTGGTACGCAGAGGTTCGTTCTTGTTATAAAAGGTATACACATCCATCAGCATATACCAGGCAGTTTTTTTCATATTATAGGTATTATTATCATTTGGGGAGCTGAATGTAACATTTAACATTTTTCAAGCGAGACCTAAAAGTGCATTCGAAGTATTCCGCAGGTGATACACTAATAAGGGTCCTGAAGAACTTCGTTACTATTAGAACACGCTCTATTATCAATAAGCATGTGAGCTCAAATAAACTACCTATGTCAGAACGTGTTCTTATTTTTCTGTTGACTTATATCAGGAAATTGATAAATGTTCATGACAAAAAATAAAGAAGTGGTAAATTTCAGACTATAGGAAAACTAGCGAAAACTACTACGGATAATCGAGCTGATGTCCTTTGTCGGTAATAATAATGACAATCCTTTTTGCGAAGTATAGGAAGAAAACTACAACGAGTAGGACAATTACATACATTACAAAACAGTCCTAATCAAATTTCAAGACGCAATCAACAAGGAAGTCAGAGACTAACAACATATTTTTCAACTAAATACACAACTCAAGTCGTGGGCATAGTCTACGACTCAACACGTCGATGACCAGCACAAAATTACATTGCACACGCTACTACTCTTCAGAATACGAAGCAATGACTCTACCATAGAAACGCTTTACCCCGGCGGTTTAACAGGTCGGAGAAGCAAGGCAGCACAGAGCTTGGGGCTCGTAGCTCTACGTTTATGACAGGTCTGGTGTGCTCCCTGCCACGCCGTCCGTGTTCGCAGTACGAGCAACATGACGTCCAGAGTCAACAAACACACGACGGTTACAAATAGCTACAAGTGCTCTGGAATTGTATAGGTGCAGCATCGAACACGGCAGTCATTCGGAGCAAAAGGAGTTATAGCCCTACAAATGGAATGGGGGTAAGAGAATTGCGACGCCAAATTTTTATAGGGTTATCTTACTCATAGTTTAGCAGGCATGGGCTTGTGAGTGATAACAAATGAACATGCGTACGTGTTATCAATTTTTGATCAAATTAGTGACCTTAATATTGAGTTAGAATGAAAATACATAACTATAACGATGACACTCTCTTGAAGTTTGAAAGGAAAAATATAATATGGCCAGACATTTTCACGTATAAACAGGAAGTTACTTATTTAACCCTTTCGGTCCCGACGGCATCTCTAGTAGCCGCAGTCATTTTTCGCCTATTAAGATGCAGACCAACACGTGTGTCTGTGCAAACGCTGGTAGGGCAGTGCAAGCTACTGTTTGATCAGGACAATGCAGTGACCGTAAAACATCACAAAGAATCTTTTTTAAAATTTGATGTGAAATATGTTGAAAAGGTTCTGATATTTGCATCATGGTACCGAAAGGGTTAAATGAAATATTCTATTTATAAAAAAAGGTTTCTCGGTTCTCTCGATACCGAGGTCTTCGTTTCATCACGCAATCGAGGACTAACCTGCGTCAGGTCTAAACTCACTAATCCCACGACAGATTTTCTGCAGGCAACGCATGACTCGTTCGCGGATATCATCTTAGGGCAGTGCAAAAAAACAGAGATGCTAAATGTATCCACTTAAAACAAGCCTTCCTATTATTGGCAACCTTCCTCACGTAGCGGGAATGTGCATGCACAAACTGTCGCTGAGTTCGCACTATAGAGATTTTGTTAGTGTAACTGTAAGCTGTCACGCAGAGCAAACTGTAACTCGTAGTCTGTAGGATCGTTTTGTTGAGAGGTCTGTCCCCCACACTCCATAAAATGGTCTTACAGACTGGGACTTTTTGAAGAGCAAAGTAGCAGTGTTGTCGAGTTCAGACTTGAATGACGAATGCGTTTTCAGTTTGAGCAAACTCAGATGTTCGAGTCATTCATGAGTGCACAGAAATTTCACGCAGAGGCTTACATGTCAACAGTTTACCAAGTCCCGCAACGTCCGTGTTGGAGAAAACAAACGCAAATATTTGAACAGTATTTAAAATTCCAGTTTTGACAGCAATGTTCATCAACGAGACACTAAAGGGAATTGTCCTCCAGAAGTGATTTTCAGAGCGCATGTGCACGAGATGAAAAACTGCATTTCTGTAGTTCTCTCGGTCACTTATTACGACATGCAGATGTTGAATTAAGTGTACTTCCCTGACGTCGTATGAACTTCTTCTCTTTGTATTATTAAGTCAACATTTACATGACGCCTTCAAGAGAAAGTTAATTGTTTCACATTAATATCACAGTCTACTGCTAGGAAAGGATCATCCCGTATGAAAACAATGGAGGATGTTTAGGTTGAAGTCAGAATGAACGTAATTTGGTAGGAGAAAGTCTAGATGTTGTCTGCCATTTGAACAGAAGAGAACAACAACTCACAGAACAGTACCAACACAATAGCAAATTACACCTATAGTACGAGTACACAAGTTCAATTACCGTTGAGACGCAGCGGTGCACGAATAACTCACCTCATTAGGCAAAGTCCCTTCAAGTCTCTTGATGAGTAAAGAACCTTCATGGGTGTTTCGTGTGGCATTATCGTAAGAAAATGCATGACAACATCGACTTAAAAACACAAAGGTCAAGCCCGATGAGTCAGCGAAATATTTACGGTGAAATATTTTTGCCACGTTACTGTGATACATTTACGGTGTATTGAGTAAGATGTTTCTCACGTTACTGTGTTACTTACATTTACAGTGTATTGAAAAAATATTTCTCACGTTACTGTGATACTTACATTTACTGTATATTGAAAAAATATACCTCCTGTTGCTGTGATACACTTAGGTGTAAATATGAGTAATGTATGTATACCCGCTGACGGTGATGCTGACGACAGCCAATGCGCACGAAAGAGTAAAAGTGTGAAATACTTCCGACTCATTAATCGAATGTGTCAATCCTTTTATGCCCAAAACTCAAAATATATCGAGCTAGCTTCAGATATCGACCTTATAAAATGCTTCATCTTGCAGTCACATGTGACTCTAAAGTGGACGACATCACGGACTCTTTGATGTTCCTGCACCCTGGAGATATGGAACCCAGAAATCGATTATTCTTGACCAGTTGAGACGTAAGCTAAAAATAAAGTTTTCACACATCCGTCGTCGATAATTCAGCAAAATATCAAAAGCAGGATTCTTCTGAAAGAATTCATAACTTGTGTTTAGGTTGATTATTTACGCTATACTGTTTCCATAATACACTTCCATGTAATCAGCAAAACATTTAATATAGGACTATAACCAGAGTAAATGATTGAAAAAAACCCTGAAAATTCGATTAAAGCGATAATTACTGAACGTTTTTAGAAGGTATGTCCAGGCTCACAAATAACAAGCACCTTAATTTAAGTCTGCATTAATGTTTGACCTCATTTAAATACAGACGATTATATCACACTGCAGTAAGTACATTTCCTGGCTTTCGTCGCTTTTTGTTCTTCTTTTCCTTGTAAGACTGATTATAATAAATTTTAAGAACATATGTACATAACAAGCATAATAACTAAATAATAATAATAATAATAATATATATATATATATAATTTAATATATATATATATATATTTTAATTTAACTTGATCTCCATAATTCCCATGAAAATATTTGGGAACACAACTTTCAGTTGTTATGGTATAGTTCTTCTATACAAAACTTTCGCGATAAGCGACGCTTAATAAAATATAACTAGATTTTTTTGTGCCAGCACCTACACATTGAAGTATAGTAGTGGCAGATATGTATGTAAAGGCGTTCAAGAAAATGAAGTAATAAATTTTTTTTGGAAAATGTGATAGGAATATTATGAAAAGGCCACGCTATTCAACATATTTTTCGCATGGAGATAACGACCTAAATCCATTCTGGACCAAATAGCGTGGCTTTAATGAACTGAACATTCGTTTGCACGTAGCCACCTAAATGAGATCCGACGTCGGGATAATGAACGCTAAGTACAAGTCTATGACATTCCCGAGCATTAGAATTCCATGAAGCTCCCATTCCTATTCTTTGGAAGAGTCCATCAGTGGCCTCGCACAGACGTTAATCGCTAGATAAGGAGGCTCCTCGAAGCCGCTCGGAAACGCAAATGGAAGAATTCGCGAGCTAATGGTATTCGTACGAGAACGAAGCAGCTACCGAACACAGACAATGTTGTTGGCAAACGTGAAAAACAGCCGCCAATTTTACATGAATGCCTCAATAGAACAATTATGTTCTTTGTGGGGAAACAATTTATTCGGACTAACGCAGCAAGTCAGTTAGCAACACTTGCGCTGCTAGACAGTCTTTTGGGCAGAAAAAGTTTTGTCTCATATACAACGATTTTATTTTGCTAATTCATGCTACACTGTCTAGGACAACTATTTATGGATGCATGTGAACACTCAAAACAATCTACATGATCACGTTATTCATGGAGGATAAAACAAAAGGAAGTTGATTACGTGACTGCGAAATTCCTCCATAAAAAACAAAACTAATTTAATCTTGAGACCTCAGGGCCAGAATTGTTTCATAACCACTTGATTTCCAGGTATTTGCCTTCAGTTAATCGACGAGGGATTTTGGTTATCCGAATATGGCAAGATCAAAAATTATCAACAGTATACACTATTTTCTCCTCTTTAAAAATCTCCGCCGAGTGCATCTTTTCCAAGGAACTGAAATTTTCAAATTTTCCATAAATTCCTGAACGAGGCGTAAATAAAAACCTGAAGAAGACAACAGGATAAAATTAATAACTTACTCACGAGGTCGCTCGCTCCAATGGCAAACCCAACCTCCGAATTAGAATAGAATACCAACCTCTCCCTCCTATTAGAATATAATGTGGCAACGGGAACGAGCTGTTTGGTGCATTCTTGGGTTGCTACCTAAGTTCCATACCGTCTAAAGTATAGGCATCAATCACACGCATACATTTCAATCATGTACTGGCACTAGGAGTTAGGGAGATACGGAATTAATACGTAATAGAACTGAAGGAATCCTTGCTAGTATTTATCGAAATAATTTTTAAATGTGTTCACAGTACCAACAGAAAGTATATTTCCAGGTAGCTAGTTCCAGGTTCTGGCAATTTTAACTGGAAAGAAATTTAGAGTCTGGGACGTCTTGAAGTTTCTTACTATTGGTTTGTGGATGTTATTTCTGGTTCACACTTTATCTTCTCTGTCGAAAAGCCCTTCCAGGGTAACAACGTTAAAGCCGTTGAGTAAAAAAAAGTGAAAAATAACATATTCGGTATCACAAGTGCAACGCTAGACCCACATGAGAATTTTGCAGGAAATTTTAGTTCTGATTTGTTATGCTGAGTCGAACAACTTTTCCACGAATACCTGCAGAATGACACGAGTTCATCGTTTATTATTTATTTTCTCGTGCACAGAGCTGTCTTTAGGTGACTAAAGACGGTCTCAGAGCAGCAGTTCCTCCAGTAATATAGTCGCCATTAGAAAAATTAGTTTCTGATAATTTTAACATCACGATTCTCAAGCGTATATACATAAATATAAACATATAAATGAGTGTCATACAGTTTTTTATTCGACATCATGCAATAATTTCTGGGGGAGCGCGTTGAAGGGAATTGCTTAGGTTACAAAAAATTTCCAACAACATAAAGTAGAGTGACAATTAGAAGAGTCTATTTCGAGATACACGATGTACGTTGGGTAGAGATCAAAACAGCCATGGATCGTCACAACTACCTTGTTTAGCGCACAAGCTGATCGCGCGCTTGGTTGAATTTCATTCTCCTAAAAATACTTTCATGAGTATGAATTTTGTTCTAGCATCAACGTCTCCCAGAAAGTCTAGGAAACGAAGACTACCGAAACCAAGTTCTGGGCAGTTAGTCCGGCGTGAGATTCACAGGTCGCATGTTGGCCACACAAGGAAAGTCGCCGCTCGACTGGAGGTATAAATAGGCCCATGAAAACACTGAGTATTGCTGAGAATTCAAAAGAGCGAGATCGCCTTACAAGGCTACTTTGTGTCTCAGGCTAGAGCTGCTACATGGACACTCAGGCACGCCTTCATTGTGCGCCTCCCAACACACTGCCGCATGTGGAGCTCCATGGGGTGGCTTAAAGGCACTCACTATTGTGTGGTCCTATAGTGAGTGCAGTATGCCACTCACTATTGTGTGGTCCTATAGTGGGTGTAGTATGCCACTAACTATTGTGTGGAATTATGGTGTACGTAGTAAGCGATGTGTGAATTAGCTTATGGTGTGGTAATGTACTCACTATTGTGGTGCATCGAATTACTCATGGAATGAATAGCTGTATGGTGGACAGAGCCACTCACAGTGTAAGGAGTGCTGAACCACTTACAGTGTGTGTAGTGAGTAACACTTAAATTAAGTTTTGAAATAGTCGCAGGATGTGACACGCCTTGAGTCCGACACTCTAACAGAGGCTTGCATAGATGTAGGAAGTCTCGCAACAGCGAGGAACACATCCACACATTTGCTATCCGAGAGACCAGTCTTAAATTTATAAAGGTATTAATAGTACATTCACTGCGTACATGGTTTTGAAAGAAACGTCTGTCCTGCATGAGGAAAAGGAAATTAAAGCCAGAGAGATATCGTATATCAGAGGTAAATGAAAAAATTGAACGTACGTGTTGAAATAGCAAACAAGATAGTAAAGTATTCAATGTTTCATGAACGTACGAACCAAAGGAGCACCTTACAGTTTAATTTCGATTAAAATCAGATATGTGTACTTGCTGAACTGTTCAGCTACCAGTACTCAACACGCTGCTTGGAGCTCTAAACGCGTCAGTGTCAGAAATGTATGAAACGGTCAAGGGTATACAGTTTACATGCATAGGTCAGAAAGAAATTATTTTTATTGATTAACGCACAGTCAAAAGAACAAAATTAAAGGTACGAGAAATATGTACAACATGCATAATACAAGCAACAACACTATTTTTCATTAAAGCGCCAATTTTATCATAATGTTGATTGCCCACTAAATGAGTTCCAGACCAACAAGTCACATTGAAGATTTCAAGGTAAGGAATAAAGTACCAAAGCTGCACAGAAAACAGACTCGCAATCATGACTTGATGAGCGATGAGGATTATCAGAGCCGTAATTAATGAGCTCAGTGATGGAGGACCAGAATTAATGACAACCAAAGCAGAAAAACCTTATATAAACTAACAAAGTGTTGCATAAGGTGATTGCACGATCTGGTCTTAATCATGTTTAACGTCTTGTACAACAGCAAGTTTATTCTCGCACGGTTTTCTTCAAGAGGTAAATGGTGCCACCTCTTGTGTGTTTTTGAATGTAGTATGATCTAGATATACTGGTATTTAAACAAAAATTCCTCAACATATTTAGTCGCTATATTTTAATGAAACAGAGGTGGCAATGACACGCCATAAGTCGAACATTTATGTCTATTGTTTCAAATGTTCAAAAGATTCTTCAAGCTGTCCCCTGCAGAGCTCTGTTCTTTTCTTGACATGGCTGAGTATCTTTCTGACATCTTCCTCATTCATATTGGCTGTCAAATGTTCACCATACTTACCAACTCCGCCAGAGTGCTTGGTTTACGTCAATTTGAGCCATAGCTTGAGACCAGGAAAAGAAATCAAGGTACGGTAAGTCTAGAGAGCATGGAGGTCAATGGTGATTTGTTGGAGGTGAAATCAATCTCTAACCAAACTTGAATTTCAGGAACTGAAGACATGGAGCTGTCCTGCTGAAACAAGTACTGACGTTTGGTGGTCACAACCCTACGCGCATGCAAGACTGTATTTCTTAGGAATTTGCAAGTAAACTTCAGAGTTGAGAGATCCTTCAAATCACATCCCAGGGAGGTTCTTCCCATCCATCATCTCCACCCAAGACTCAACTTTTTCTTCTTCTCACCCTTGATTACATTGTGGAGTTTTGGTAAGGGCTAGTATCTGTTGATTTGTTTGTTTGGTGACAGGTGCAAAACAAACCATTTTACCTCTCCCCAGATCACACGCTGAAACCAATCCTCTTCGAAACTGAGCCCCAAAATCCAAGCCGCCAGCCTGGATTTCTCGTTTGTCAGACTGAGAATATGGGTAAAATGCGGCTTGTAGGTCTTCCGTTTGAGATGTTCTTCTAAGAATTAGTTAGATAGTCCCACAGCTCAAACCCACGTTTGCAGCACGCTTAACGAGGGATTTTGGATTTTATTAAAAAAAATTGTTCTGCTCTGTAATGCCACAAACTTCTTAAAAGTGGGGAGCCGAGGTCGAACTGAAGCTGTTTGGTTAAATCTTTTCACAAATTTATCAAGTGCCAGAATATTTAGTATCTGACGTGGATTATTGGGGAAGAATTTTATCCTGGATGCCCTTTGAAACCGCTTGATGCGCTCGAGCTGCCCGAATGTGAAAATGATAAACGATTATTGATGCTCAGTGAGTGAAAATTTAGTTTGAGCTGTGTGATTGAGTCATTTTTTTCAGGATGCCATTTTTGAATTGAAATAATAAACAATGTAAAAATTCATGCCCCTTTGTTTAAATATCCGATCTTTGGTAGCATAGATACCCTTGTTTGATCAAAGTATAACGACTAAATATCTACATATATAACAGACAATGTATCTCCATCTCTCTCTCTCTCTCTTTTTATCTGTGTGTGTCCGTCCCATTACTTCCTATCTATTGCTGAAGAAAAATTATTGAACTGAAATCAGAAGGGGTATGCATGCATGATAATATAAGCATTGTATTGTGGATACCAAAGGCGCCTGATCACTATAAAATACTCCATTTTTGCCTTGATTAGTTTTCTTCTCTTACACTGCCATGTTATCGCTAGATAAGATACAGAATGGAAGTTTTGTATGTATTCATGAAAAATATTCAGATTCTGATGGTACCACGGTTAAAACTTAAAAATTATATTAATTTTATAGATTTTTAATTTTGTCACTTTTAAATCAAAGAATTTTAACGGGTATTATCTGGACCATGTTATCGGTACATAAGATTCAGAATTTAAGTTCTGTATATATTAATGAAGAGTATTTATTTAAAACAAAATAATTCGTCGTAAATCTTTAATGCATTTATCTTTATAATAATTTCAAATTAGTCAAATCTATATCGTGGAATTTCCACAGAAACTGTCGAGTCTACTTATCTAGTAGACAGCGTATCTTCATCTCTATGTATCTCTCTGTCTCTTATATATATTATATTATATATTTCTACCTATCTACTACTGGAGAAAAATCATTGAACTGAAATTAGAACGGATATAGATGTATTATAAGAATTGTATTGCGGATACCAAAGGCGCTGGATTACTATAAAATTCGCCATTTTTTGCTGTTATTAACCTTCTTCTCCTATATGGCCATGTTATTGGTAAATAAGACACCGAGTGAAATTTCTGTATGCATTCATGAAAAATATTCAGGTTCTGATAGTACTACGGGTAAAACTGAAAAATGTATTTCATGTCATATATCCTTAATTTTACCACTTTTAAGCTGTGGAATTTGCACTGATACCATCTAGGCTATGTTATCGGCAGATAAG
The DNA here is from genome assembly GCA_006783055.1 of Trinorchestia longiramus. Taxonomy (NCBI): domain Eukaryota; kingdom Metazoa; phylum Arthropoda; class Malacostraca; order Amphipoda; family Talitridae; genus Trinorchestia; species Trinorchestia longiramus. Next base: position 122,328 of record VCRD01000726.1, on the reverse strand, counting down.
ATACAAAATGGAAGTTCTGGATACATTCATGAAAAATGTTCATTTAAAATACAATAATTCATCGTGAATTTTTAATACATTCGTTTTTATATCCATTTCAAATTAGTCAAATCTAAACCGTGGCATTTCCACGGGAACTATCTAGTACAATAATAAAAATGGAAAACATTTAGTTTGAGAAATTTTAAAGCTGGAGTAAAATATCTGCGGGAGATTTTATACGTATGCTTTAAGGCATCTCATACGCTAAATAAGTAATGCCATTCGTGTTTTATTTCTGGCATGGATGTATTTTGTACAGACTTTTCGACGTTCAAAATTTCAGTTTGCAGAATACACGACAGACCACGAAAAGGAGTGATAGAATTACCCTTTCCTGATGCACGAATAATGTCTGAAAATTAAAAATTTTCTGAAACTAAAATACAGAGGAGCTCGTCTGTGTAAGAAAAGATCGTAATAGATGGTCTTAAAAAAATGAGTGACTTTGTAACATGTATCAACTAAATTGAAATCAAGCAAGTTAAGTTTTTCTGGCTTCACGATGAGTATGTTCAACTTACTAGAGAGTATATCGATCATGAGGTGGACGGTAGTGTTACCTCGGTCACTTTGAGTGGTTCATTCAGCTGCCTGATCGTGACGTAACTAATAGCATTAAGGAGCAATGTTCGAAAATGTGAATTGATGTGATGGGAAAAGTCAGCTCAAACTTATTCGAAGTTAATCTGCATCCAAAATTATGTGTAGATTAGTTAGTCAATCTATCCACATAGGTAGCACTCCGAGATAGAAGAACCAATGGTTTGTACAATGAAGAAGTGAGTGAGGTCGTATTGATAGAGAATTTACTGAAGTGAGAGAGGTCGTGTTGATGGAGAATTTACTGAAGTGAGTGAGGTCGTATTGATGGAGAATTTATTGAAGTGAGAGAGGTCGTGTTGATGGAGAATTTACTGAAGTGAGTGAGGTCGTGTTGATGGAGAATTTACTGAAGTGAGAGAGGTCGTGTTGATGGAGAATTTACTGAAGTGAGTGAGGTCGTGTTGATGAATGATTTACTGCGCTGAGTGAGGTCGTGTGTTGAAGGATTTACTGAAGTGTACCAAGTGTTGCAAGTGGAGTACCAAGTGTTCAATATGTTACTTTCAATTTGCAATCACATTTTTCTCTCAGGTATTAATTATGTTTCTAGAAATGCATCAGCTGCATGATCGAGGAGTTCATGCAGTCCTTCGTCATCTCTGAACAAGGAAACAAAGTGAAAAATAACTTCAGGCATGGATGAATTTGCAGAGTTAACTTTCGAGTTTTGTTTCGTACTTGGCTGTCGCAAAGTTATTTTTCGATTCATTATACACCCTCACGAATAGGCCCTAGAACATATTGCAAGGGCAAAACACTTCAGCACACCACAAAGCAACAAAGGATGATGGCCCAGCGTCCTGCATCTACAACTTTTTGAGTGTCAGGACAGCCAATTTAAACTTTTTTGTTGATGATCCATGAATTTTCGTGACATTGTTAAACCTTTCATGGGATTAACTTTATCAGAAGTACATACTTTTACTTCTCTTTCTTTCTCTTATTAGACATTGGGCAAAAACTTACCTCAATTTCAGGTGCCTTGCTGGGGAACGAGCTGAGAACGCGTCTCGAAACCTGCACTCGTTGAAAAATTTCAAGGCACACATTTTTTGAACCTCAAAAATAGTAAATGATAACTAAATACTAGGAACGGACAAGGTAGTATCAAAATAAATTATTTTGATTTTTATACCCGTATTTCTTTTACCATTAGTATTCTTATATTATATAACATAATACATATGATATATATTATACTATATTGCTCTCTATATACTTTTATTATAATTTCTACAATAATAAAATAGAAATTATACACAATTTAACTCTAGGCTTCACATCGCTTCACCGTCTCTCTAAAACATGGTTCACAGTATATCAACATTTAATCTATGGTTCACAGTATATGAACCTTTAAAATATGGTTCACAGTATATCAACATTTAAAATATGGTTCACAGTATATCAACATTTAAAATATGGTTCACAGTATATCAACCTTTAAAATATGGTTCACAGTATATCAACCTTTAAAATATGTTACTCAGTATGTCAATAACGATTCAGTATTCTTCAAACGCACAAATTTCACTTTTTCTCTAGTCCCAATTTAACACGTTGTGATGCTTGTGTTTCGAAGCACTGCGTAAAAATTCCCACTACCTGCACAGCACACTTCATCGTGTTAGACTTTTTCTGACTGCACTCGCTTTTCTCTAATTTACTTTCCATATAATGCTTGACACAACACTCTTAGGCCAAAGCGGTACTTACATATATGTTACCTTTTATACAATATTAACTCCCTAATGTATTCACAATCAGGGAGTTTATTTGCCATTGTTGAAATGCAGTTTTTTCTTACTTTGGGTTTTTTATATCACCCTGAACATGATTGTATCATCTCATGCTCAGGGAATTAAATGCAGAAGAAAATATGATTATTTACAGGAATTTTCTATTTTTATCAATGCTGCTTGGATGCACAATTCTGTAGTAGAAAACCAATGTATGTATTGACCGTCGTGTGTTTGAAGCTGGCAAGTCTGGCACGAAAACTTGGAAACGACTGGAGGACTCACAGAAACACCTGCGCTCCGAGTGCAGATGGTGAATTGAAAAACAAACAAACAAAAACTATGGTCTAAGCTTCAGGTCAAAAAAACGTGGTACTGGCACTTGACGAAAAAATGTAACGGTTATCGCACGGTGAAAGTCGTGGCAATCCAAGAAAAGAAGTTAGGGCTACCGCAAATGATGGAGATAGAAATGAATAGAGTCGAATATATACAATGGCTCTAGCACGGTGAGCGACATGGAATTTTGGCTTAGAATGTACGTTTTTTGTGAAAATAAGACACAATAGGTGAAAGTTGTCCTATTATGATGAATGAAATTCATGACCATTCACCGGCACACAGTTAACCCTTCGAATGATGCAATGTACAAAGACATCAGACATGGAGTATTGAAATTGAATGTTGTATCGTAACAGGGCAAGTTGAGGACTCCTCAGTAATCTAAATGAGGCTTCCTGCTCGTCCAAAACTGTATATAAAGTAATATTGTTTGAAGTCAACCTGAAAAACGTATTAAATTGATCGTTGACGGAAAATATTGATGAAGATGATCTGTTTTCTTATCACCATTGCGTAGCATAAATATCTACTGTCGACAGTAGATATGCAGAAAAAGTAGATTATTTTGCAGCTGAGTTTCAAACATAAAATAGGAATCTTGTAGAGTTTATGTCCATCAATCAAGAACATAAAGTGACTGATGCTGTAAAATGATGAAAAGAATATGAGGACTTGGCAATTTTAGACGTAGTCTTGCTAAACAACTCATCTTTTGTTTTCACTTGATGATGACTCAAGTCCGACCACGACTGACTCAACTTCAGGTCTTGGTTCGTGGCGTTCTAAGACGGACGAGCGCAGGTTTCTATGGAGGAAGAACTTCCGGAGGAATAATTGATTGGGAAACAACGGATTTTGAAGAATCGTCCCGACGGACTTCCTGCCCCCAAGATCCCTGGTCTGAGCTGAAACAAAGCGTAGGCCTGCGGTTACTTCATCCATCCATTGCCCAGAGCAGGTAACAGCGCCTCGTCCCAACTACGTCATCCGTGACCTAAAAAAATCTGCCGAGATAGCCAGATAGAGCAGCCAAACCCTTCGATATATTCGTAGGCCGTAGTGTTCATTCAAACAAACTCACAGAAATCATGAGAATGTGAGGTGAATGTGAAGACGAATCTTGAATAATTAATCCAGCATCATTACGTCAGAGTAGTTCTTAAAAAATTCATGTGCATTTCGATCATACTCATAGTAGTCATAACAAACATAGATTTCAGTCTTCTACATGTTACAATTTATTAGAGAAATATATTGAACAAAGTCGACCAAAGCAAGCAGAGGGAATTTTCAACTATAGTCGAAAATTGAATTTTACAGGAACTTTCTCCCCTGTTTTCAATAATTTCGCGTTTCATAACAATCAATGTTTTACCACTTTTACACGGAGTATTTGACCTTTATGTTACTTTACATTCAGCAGATTTTTGAAGCTTGTTGCAGAGCTTATAGAAACTAACATGTATATGTACATAACACTCATTTCCACAGTTCTACGTACAAGTGTAAATTGACGGCATACGTAAATACGGACGTGTAGTGGTGACTATGCATGGCATATGTATCGCTGTAGTATGGTGCATAATACCAGGAAAATCGATGTCGTGTTGTGCACAATACCAGTGAAACTTATAAACAGGGATGATGACTAGACACTTTTGTTTCGAATAATTTGCATTCATTCAAAGAACCCTCAGCGAAGACATATGACGTGCAGCATCTAAATAATTTAATCCCCCACTTCTCATCAATATTTCGCTAAAGCTTAACATTATTTCAACACCCCGTGATATGAAAAATTTCATATGGTACCTAATTTTGATTGAAGTATTACTTAGCCTCCGTATTACAAGTGAAAATATTACAGGTCACCTCTTCTGTGTGACGGAAGCGTGCTCAGGTGGAACTATTGCTTCTGTCCTGAGAACCAGAGATAATACTTTAGTTTTGCATTACAAGTCCATAACTACAGCAAAAAAACAGAAGCAATCTCATTTCAGATTGAAATTATAGGGCAGCATCTCTAGCAAATTAGCTGTCTAGCTTCCACTTGCAACGTTTTGTGCACAATTTTATTTTAGGTGCTCAGGTTTTACGCTTAGAACAATCTCAGAAACCAAAAAATTCTTCTATGCTTTCGGCGATTTCAACGTAGACCTGAATAATAAAAGTAATAATCTAACCAAAATGCTAAACAGAATTAATCTATCACAAATGGTCCAAGAACCAACTCGCATAACAAAAACTTCCGAAACTCTATTAGATCTAGCAATTACTAATAATTCTAAAGCAATAATCAGCACTGAAATATCACCTTCAGTATCCGACCATCACGCAGTAGAATGTTTAATTATTGTAGCAAAAGAGAAACCAAAATCCTGCTTAATTACCTACCGTATGAAGACTATACACACCAGAACTATTCCAGGAAAAACTATGGGATAGGAGGAATGAATTTCAAGGTATGGAACTCACCGATGATGTTGACAGTCAAGTCTCAATTTTCAATGAGAATTTCTCAGGAGCCTTAAACGAATGTGCACCATACACCACAAGGAGAGTTAAACTAAAGCATACCGCCTGGATAACAGATGAAATAAAACAATTGTGCAAAGTGAAAAAAATTACTTATACGAATTCAAATGTAACAAATCGAACAACTCTCTACGAGACCGTTATAAACATCATGCAATGGCTCTCCGCAAAAAAATTAACGAAACAAAACGAAAGCACTTCCAAAAAGAACTACAAACAGCAAAGAAAAATACAAAACGAACCTGGGAAATCATCAAAGAAATAGCACAGTACAAAGACATTAGAGAAGAGAAGAAATTCGAAAATCCATTGGAAACAGCCATTAATTTCAATACTTTCTTCTCTGAAGTCGGAGCAAAAGTCTTCGACGAAATATCCAAATTTAATACGCATAAACCTGTTGATGTTGGCCTAAATCCTGCACAATTACTAAATACAACTAACACATGGAAACCAAATCCAGTTATTCTACAGGAAATACGCAGAATCTTATACTCGTTGAAAAATACAAAGGCAGTTGGATATGACAACATAAGCCTTCAATACATCAAAGACAGTTTCAATGTTACAGCACCATTGCTTCATTTGATAATCATTACTACTATTGCGACAAACAAATTCCCGGATCAGTGGAAACATTCCATATTCAAACCGCTGCATAAAGCAGGTAACATGAATACTGCATCAAATTACAGGCCAATTAGCCTTCTACCAGTCTTATCCAAAATACTAGAAAAAGTAATATCTAACCAACTCTCAACATATTTGGACAAATCTAACTTACTTCATCCAAACCAGTATGCTTACAGAAAACATACCAGCACTCAAGATGCGTTGCTTAAAATCACCGAGAAAATATACAGTGACATTGACACTAAGAACGTCACTCTCTTGCTTTTGCTTGATCTCTCCAAAGCTTTCGACAGCGTTGAACATACACGGCTTCTGCAGAAAATCTCTAACTTAGGAATCGCCACACAGTGGTTTCAGAGCTATCTAGCAAACCGCTCTTACGCAATCCGACTAGAAAACACAATTTCATCACCCATGCAAAACGATTTCGGCGTTCCACAAGGTTCTATTCTCGGTCCACTTCTGTTCTCGATTTTCATCAATGATTTTCCATCCATGCCGTCAAATGCAAGAATTTCTATGTACACAGATGACGTACAAATTGCAATGACAAGAGCGCCGGTCAAACTATCTCAGACAAAAACAAATGCTGAAATACTTTTCAAACACGTAAAATCATGGTACGACCAAAATGGTCTCAAACTTAACGCAAGCACGACACAGTGCATCATTTTTGGTTCCAAGAGCACAACACAAAAGCTCCCGAATTTAACTTTAACGTTAGGAAATGACATTATTGAACCAGTAGGAAAAGTAAAAAATTTGGGCGTCTGGTTTGATCAAAACATGTCTTTCACATCCCACGTGGAGAAAACATGCAGCAAAATTAACGGTACATTGATGTTTCTTCACCTCGTGAAAAAAATGCTTGACGAAAAAACTAGATTATTAGTCATCCAATCTTTAGTGTTATCACGCTTTGACTACTGTGACTTGATCTGGGGAGATATACCTAAAGGTCTTCAAAAAGAGCTACAGAAATGTATGAATTTTGCTGCTAAAGTAGTATACAAAGGAAATTTCAGAAAGAACGATCACGCAACACCTCTCATGAAAAAGCTTAACTGGACCCCGATAGAACAAAGACTACTCATTCACAAGGTCAAATATGTATTTTTCTCTCTATATTGCGCTCAAAGTTCTGCCAACGTTGTTAAATTCCATCCACCCACTAACAAGGGTGTGAAACCTAACCGACGACACGATGTTAACATCAGTTTCCGCTCGTCCAATGCTGGACAAAAGGCTCTTTCAATTTCAGGTGCATTGCTTTGGAATAAACTGCCCACGCATATGAAGAAAAACCAATCAATTAAATATTTTAAAAAAAAGTGACACATCATTTTCGCATATCAAAGTAGCAAACAAATACAGAAATCTTAGCTCCTATGCATGATTAAACAAAATTAACTTAGTAACGAAACATGCTACATATAAGTGTCTACCATGTGTTTGTGTCACACAACTTAAGTATAAACTGAAATAGAGCTAACAATATTCAAACGAAACATACATAAATGTCAAACTCGTGCTATAATTCCTCAGCTCTGGAGTCAAATCGACTAATTTGATTTCATCAAAAACCGGGATTTTTTTACTTTTTACTTTTTTTTCTGTTATATTTCAGGCCTATAAATTGGTGCTTTTTAACCTAATAAACGTTAAAATGTTAAAAAATTTCAATTTTCATAGAGCACAAAAAAAAATTCTTGATAGAAAATAAATTGTTTTGCCTAAAGCTAAATAGAATTTTATATGAATTAGTGTTTACTCTTCAGATTATTCTTCTTCCAAGGCTTTTAGATGTATATATATATGCATATGTGTATGTGTATATATATATATATATATATATATATATATATATATATATATATATATATATATGATATGTACATGTACATATGTATGTGTGCGTATGTGTGTACTCGTATGTATGTATGTATTTATGTGTATGTATGTATATATATAATCTTTTACGTTATTTTTTTACTTATCGAAGGCATAATCAAAAAATTTATACGTCAATGTCAGTAATTGCTTTGCTACAATAAGTGACTGTGAAACCTCAGAACCTCAGTCTACTACAGCTCTTCTTATCTATATCAACATCTAAGTATTGAAAATTTGACACATTTACTGTTATATTTTATTTTATTTTTTTACTCTCTTTCTCTGATATGTAACGCCCGTTCATATTAAACACGATATTTACAGATAACTGTAATAATGATTAAATTAAATCGATCATCAGTAAGCCATACCATACGGTCAACCAGTAATTAGAAATTACAATTTCAATTTAATAACAATCACAACTTTATGTTTTAAGTTTTCGCTCTCATAATGTTCCTTTTTCGGTCTTTCTCGGATGTTAAACATCCAATTCAGTTAAATGTAATGATGTCAACTCTAAGCTGTACCTAAAGAAAATATTTCGCTTATCACCTAAAATGCGTATAATACCTACCACGTCAGAATTTATATCTATCACCAATGATTACCTCTTAAGTCATCATTGAAAAAGCGAAGTTTCATTTGTTTCCCCATGTATATTTAACGTTCATTGCGTGATGTGAATGTTTACGTATACCCGTAGGTACTGCTGTTCTATCATCTACGATACTATGCATAGAATACCTACCACTTAAGGATTTTATGATAAGGCATCTTTAAAAACCAATGCTGTTACATTCCTTGTGTACCAACTTTATTTGAAATATACGTTTTTGTTTGTTTCGTTTGTTTGTTTAAAATTTTCCCATAGGACCGCCATGACCTGTCAGACTAAATTTTGTGTAACACATTAGAGGTTGCATGGAAAAATAAAATGTGATAGTAATTCACGGTAAAAAAAGTCTTTAGGCTTTGATTCAAGAAAGTAGGAAAGGGCGAGATGAAAATATAGAAAAGGGCAATTTGAAAATATAGAATTCTATTAAAGGGCAAGATCTCAAAACATGTACACGACGAGTCCTTGACTTTGACTCAGCTTCAGTCTTTGAGAAATCGCACCTATACGAGAAATGCTTTCAGTACGTTTGAGAGAATGTAGGGTACCAAAGGTTTATCTAAAATAATTTTCAAAAAGAAAGTTATGGCAAATGGCAGCTCTAATAGCTTTAAATCTTTGTATGGGCCGCCATATTTACAATTTTCTTTTTAATTTTCTTTCAGCTACACATATAATCCGACAAAGAGGAAATAAAGAAGCAGAAAAATAAATCAAGGACTGAGCATAAGAGGTGTCCTAGGTGTGAAGGGATCAGTTTGGTTAGCGCCTCAGGATTATATTCTACTCGAGTACATTTGTTATGTTAATTATTCTGCCGAGTTACGGAAAGCATTCACAGTAAATTTTGTCATGCACGCACTGTGGTTGAAATCAAAAATGGTCCAGTTAAAGTTAGATTGAGAATTTTTCAACGTCGACATTTTCCGTTTAATGTTTTATCCGGTGTCTACATGTGAAATACGTACATGGACTGTGACAGGATCGACCTAAGTGTAAGAAATTAAGAGGACGGGAGAGGATGAAGGTAGAGTAATGATTCATAAGAATACATATTCAGAGTATTGCTAAAATAAGGAACACGAGAACAGTAAGTGATTAATGCCCATGTAATGAATAAGGAGACAAGGGATAAAAAACAGAAATATGGAGGCAACGAATGAGGCTGACCACAAGCAGAGAATAGCCCAGCTAGTCTCGACCAAACAGACAAGTTTGTTGGTCAGAACAAGGCAGCGGAGCATCCGGTAGGCCAGAACAAGGCAGCGGAGCATCTGGTAGGCCAAACAAGGCAGCGGAGCATCCGGTGGGCCAGAACAAGGCAGCGGAGCATCCAGTAGGCCAGAACAAGGTAACGGAGCATCCGGTAGGCGAGAACAAGGCAGTGGAGCATCCGGTAGGCCAGAACAAGGCAGCGGAGCATTCGAGAGGCCTGAACAAGGCAGCCGACAGTCCGGCAGAGAGCATTGCTCAAGCAGCTAAGATGGATGGCATGGATGGGATAGACGGAATGGATAGCACATGCAGACCTGCTCAAAGCGGTAGACAGACAAATACAAGGTATCGCACACGCACACCTGCACAGGGCAGTAGGCAGGCAGATACAAGGTATCACACAGGCAGACCTGCACAGGGCAGTAGGCAGGCAGATACAAGGTATCACAGAGGCAGACCTGCACAGGCCAGACCGGCAAGTCCATTAGCACAACAGGATAGCAGCGGGCACGGCGGGAAGCGGTGTTCCACATCCTGTAGTCCAGCCCCGCATTTACATAAGCCGCCCCAAGAAGCGCTGAGCTCCGCGTGCCCAGCTTTGTTCGAGGTGTTGGAGCCGTGGTCCATGTCACGCACCGCCGCCCGCACGCCCCAGCCCACATAATTCAACGAAGTGACCGACACAGCGCCCTCACAGGCTCAGCCGTGAAAGACCAGCTCAACTTCATGCATGAGTGAGGTTTGACTTCTGGCTATGGTTGGTATTTGGAAAGATATGTTTTACAGTCGAAAATTACATGTGAATAAACTAAACAACTTCTTAAAAGAATGGATGTGTTATTTCCTTATTCTCTGAAGTTTTTTGCCCTGAGTGACAGCCGAATACGATTCTGCTCAAGAAACTGAGTAATTTAAACTTTAATGAGAGCCTTTATTTAATTCAGGAACATTTAAAATCTGATCAAAAATCTAGGTTAGTACATCATTTGAAACTGGCTTGCTTTTAGTAACGTACGAACCACAAATAACAGCCAAAAACTATTACTCATAAATTTTAAGACATCCCAAGCTATGAACTTCTTTTCCGTTAAAACTGCCGCTGCTTGGAACCAGCTGCCTGAAAAAATAGATTCTGTTAGCACTGTGAACACATTCAAAAATCGTCTCGACAAATATCGGATTACGCACCCACCAGTATACCAACGTACTAACTCTATGTCCCTAACTTCTAGGGCCAGTGTATGATTGAGATAAATGCTCGTGACTGAAATGCCTGTACGTGAGTGAAATGCGTCTACAGGACTGAATTGATCCACGTGGTTAAGGTGCATGATTGATGGATTTACTTTAGATGGCATGGGACTTGGGTATCGACCCAAGAATGGGCCAAAGGACTCGTTCTTATTGCCTTATTCTATTCTAGTGAAAACAAAATAAAGACAATTACTAAAATTTAAAAGGGTTTTTGAGAATAGAGTAAATCATCAACCGCTAATCTTCTCGTACTTTCGTGGCTCTTGTAGAGCGAGCCTAAAAAGAGACCACAATAATTTGAAAAAATGGAAATTTTGAGAGTGTTATTCCGATGGATGATGTTCAATCCACGAAAATTTAGTTACCGGAAAAAATACCCAATGTAAACCTATTTTCATACATCCCTTAATAATTTATGATTAGAAATTTTTGGCCACGTTTTATCGTAATGGTCTCGAACTGTCTAGACTCTAGAGTGAAGGGCGGATCAAATGTGAGGAATCAGTTATGTTTTGTTGATGATGCGGTACTAGTCGCTAATTCAGAAGAGCATTGTAGTAATTGCTGCTTACATTTCAAAGAAATCGGAATAGGAAGAAATTTAGCATGAAAAATAAAAATAGTAAAAGGAAGTGTTCGAAGAATGAGATAACTACAGAAATAGGTTATATAGAGAGTTACCATAATTAAGGTGAATTGACTTCAAGGCTCGTTTAATTACGTAAAGCGGAAGGATAGAGAAAGAGATGAAACCCAGAGTAGGTAAACGATACCAGGCATGACAAGCGTTAAAAAATTCATGAAACAGTGGGATCCTTAGATAGTATGAATGAGAACACGTGACTGTGTAAAAAAATGATGTTTTCGATCGTCTTCTGTGATACGGAGGTTTTTGGATCGGAAGTAGCAAGGAGAAAAAGAATACACCACTTAGAAATGAAATATTGATGTCTGGTTTGAGTGACATGGTTTAATTGGTGGAAGAGTGAGGAGGTGCAACGGAGGACAGGCGTGATGAGGTTTGGGTGGTGAGTGCAGGGTGATGAGGTATATTGAGAGGAAGAATTACGAGAATCTTGTGAGGACACTTGTGACGTCAGAAGTGCCAGGGTGTGCTTCAGGCAGACTGAGATATTCAGGGCAAGATGGACGGATGGATAGAAGCATGGATGAATGAATGGATATGTGAATGGGTGGATAAATGGGTGGATGGATGAGGGGATGGATGGATGAGGTAACTGGAATGGATGGGATAACTGGAATGATGGATGGATGGGATAACAGGAATAGATGGGATGGCTGGAATGCTTGGGATGGTTGGAATGGATAGAAAGAATGGATGGGATGGATGGTTGGATGGAGTGATGGATAGATGGGAGCAGGAGCTTGGAACAGGGGACGTGGGAGCAGGAGCATGGAAGCAGGGGACGTGGGAGCAGGAGCTTGGAAGCAGGGGACGTGGGAGCAGGAGCTTGGAAGTAGGGGACGTGGGAGCAGGAGCTTGGAAGCAGGAGCTTGGAACAGGGGACATGGGAGCAGGAGCTTGGAAGGATGAGAAAAGAAGTGTAGTTGATGAGTTTGTCTGTGGTTTTCGCATCATCAATTAGCAGCTTCTCGCGCATCACGTGTAGGCAGTAATTGCAGGAATTTCAAGCTCATGTCACACTCTGTCCTGGAAATGGAACGTCATCAGTCGTGACATGGTTGTCTAGCATCAGGAAGTGGCGCAGAAGACACAATGCCAGCAGTCTCATAATATTCAATATTCCCCGTCTCTATGTAAAACTGACTGGCTACTCTCAGTCAGTCCATGGGCTTTGCACTTCAATTAACCAATATCAACAGAATCAGGGTAAAAATACTTTTTTATTATATGATTTTGAATAATAGTATTATTTTCGTCTGTGTAGGAAAAGGCATGTTAATCTCTGCAGAAAAAAGAGCCGTATCACTTCTAAATAATTAGTATTTTATTTGAGTGAAAGTTATTCTACTCGTAGGAACACAACTTGAGATACAGTACCGTCCAAAATTGAGGAAAAAATATCCAAATCTTTAAAGAAGGAGCATAAAATTTTCTTTAAATTTTCATTAAATGTAGACATACAGTACTTGAACTAATTCTCAAAATTTGAGGCTGCCTAAATAATACTACTATAATTATTTAAAATTTGATTACTCTTTCAGCGTCCAAAATTAAAGAACAGAATTTGAAAAATACATAAAATTATTGAAATAACCGGTTTTCTCAAAATAGGAGATGAAGATAAAGAAGATGCTGGCTGCTTGTCATCGCTGCAACATTTTAAGCATGTCAAAACAAATCAAAGTTGATGCAGATAATAAAGCAGAAATTGAGAGCCTACGAAAGGGAAATCATACAACTGAACAAATCACTAGCCAGATAAATCGTTCTAAGAGTGTTGTGAACCAAATTCAGAAACTTTATTATGAAACTGATCGGCTAACTAATGCAAAGAAGCTGGGTAGACAAAAGAAAAATACATCAAGAGAGGACAGGGTTATGCAAAGCCTAACACTTAAATACCCTTTTCTAACTGCGGGTAAAATTTCTACTCAAATTTAAGATGGTACAAATATTTCACGAGCAACTGTGTCCAGGCGATTGCATGAAATAGGCCTTTACGCAAGATTTCCTCGCTAAAAGCAGCTGATAAGTAAAATGAGTCAGGTAGCAGGATTGACATTAATTTTGCAATGAAACATGTCAGTTGGTTAGAAAACGATTGCAACAAAGTTTTTTTCAGTGATAAATCTAAATTTAATATATCTGGTGGCGATGGTAAACAGTTTGTAAGAAGAGAAATTGGTGAAAGTTTAAAATTAAACTGTATATAGAAAACTGTTGAGTTTGGGAAAGGAGCGGGATGGTGTCCGGTATGATATCAGGCCAGATGTGATGATATACATCACATCTTGAGAGTTGGACTAGAGTGCCCAAAGTTAATTTTAATATCAACATATAATTATAATACAATATATAAATCAAATATCATTATTTAATCTAATATTATTAACTTATTAATACTATATAATATAGTATAAATTAGTGTTTTAATATTAATATATGTATAAGGTTCTTATTCATAAAACTAGAGTTGATGTAGCTGTCTACATGAATGTGTTGGAACAACATATTGTGCCAGTTTTGCAGAATTCTGGAATTGATACTCCAGTTTTTATGCACAATAATGCTCCCTGTTACAAAGCCAAGCTCGTTCTAGGTTATCTTGAGGATCAAGGAGTAGAGGTTATGGTCTGATCTCCTCTGAGTCCAGACATGAATCCAATAGAACACCTATGGAAGACTCCAGGATAAAACGTTATGGCGAAAAATCCAACAGTTGAAGATTTGCGGTTAAAATTGCAACAAAAATATGCCAAGATTACCGTTACTCAATGTCAAGATTTGGTAAAATCCTGCACTTGTAGATGCGCTACAGAAATTGAAAACAAAGCCTGCAGTACTACATACAAAAAAACGATGTGATCTGTTTTGTAATCACGATTAGATATAAACGTTACATTGTTCTTTAATTCTGTACCCTTAAAAAGCAATAAAATGTTGAATAACTATGGTATGGTAGTATTATTTAGTTGACTTAAAAATTTGGAAAATAGTTTAAGTACTGAAGTCTAGGAATGTCTGTGGCTATATGTTGAAAAAATATTTGGCATTTTTTAAAGATTAGGAAGTTTGAATATTTGTTCCTTAATTTTGGATGGCACAGCAGTTACATACATGCAATGTATAAGCGTCGCAATTTCTTCACCATCGCAAGTACGTAAGGATGCGAGATGTTATTCCTGTGGAGAAATTTATGCACTTAACTCTTTACTGTCCAGCGTACTGCATTTGGTACACTCAATTCAGCATAAATTTGTCAATTTCCCACTTAATATAGCTTCAGGGAACCAGAAAAAGGTTATGTGCCTGAGAAAAAAATTAATGGGGCACCTAGAAAATAATTTGGGCAGTAAAGGAATGAAGAGGTTATATGTCTGATAAGAAAATTATTGGTCATCTGGCAAATAATTTGGACAGTAAAAGGTAACATGCATGACAGCGGCGGCGCGGGCACCCCCACGCCACCTCCAGTGCTCCACGCATTGAGAGGCACACTCCAGAGCACTCATCACCACCACCACCGTCGTCATCAGCCACCATCACGTCCACACTCCCCTTCTCTCCCTCAACACGACACCCCCTAAACAAACATTGTCCGTATTAATCACAGGTTAGTCTCGCCGTCTGCTCACCTGTAATTTGGAAGAGTGGTCGGACACTCGCCACACAAAATAACCTTCTAGCCCAGCGCTGAAGAAGCTTTCTCATCACCTGTACTTCGCATCATACTTTGGGTCGTAATCTGGTGTGTGCATTTCTCAAGCTGCGCATGTAACTTCGATACTACAACAACACCGATTTTAAAACAAAGATTCTTTCGCAATTAAAGGGACATAAAAAGTTTTTCGTCATGGAAGATCAGGTGTGTATGCTTATGAGACTGTACACACCGAACAGCTCGCTTGTTCTCGAGCTCTACCCACACGACTAAGTTTGATTTTTTCATCGGTTGAGGTGCAGAAGATGCGGTGGGCATGCAACATTCCAATAATTTGAGGGAACGCCACTCTGACCGACACCAGCACGCACGGTCTGCAGGCCTAGTGCTCGCTGAAGGAATGCACGTCGTAGCCGTGATACGGTAATTGCCGTGTCAGCATGTCTGTACTAAATTTACATATTATAAGAATAATCCTTATGGTGCGTCAGCTCATGAGTGACATTTATTGTCATAGTTCTGATGGGTTCATCAACAAAACAACTCTTACCATGAAAAAAATGAGGATTAACGCTTCTGCAAGTGCAGATTTTGGCACTCTTGCAGCGAACATGCACGGGTAGAAATAAAACATTCAAACGGATTAAAATGAGCACTTCACATCGTCTCACAAGACTAATGTCAGTTCTTCTTCTAACACAACCATGAAAGGTTAAAGAGATTGATTTTTAAACGATAATTCAGCTTCAAAGCAAGAGCAATCAATGCTAGTAAGTTTTAGAGGATTAGGTAGATCAAAATTGGAATAAAAACATGTAAGATTGAGTGTAAAAATTACGCCACTGAAGAGTCTACCAGAGATGCTCTAGAATAAGGGGGAGGCGTTACTCACTTTAATGCTACATCAAAAGACAAGACGAACTGTGATGAAATGAAATTAGAAACTTTTCTTGAACAACAGAAAGAATAAACTTGGTTCAATATGGACTATTAAAATTTATCGCTGAAATTACATGCTGACTGAAATTCTCAAGAAGTGTTAATTTTAAGGTAACATCGTTAGGGCAAAATCATTACGACTCAATACTCGAAACACCAAAATACGAATACCAAAATAAAAACACAATACCCGATACATCATTCGATGGATACCAAAATATAGACAAAATACACCAAACATTATTAGTGGAACACCAAAATAAAGATACAATACGTGAAACTTCATTAGCGGAACACAAAAATAGACAATTCATGAAACATCATTAGCGGAACACCAAAATAAAGACACAATACAGGAACTATCATTAGCGGAAAACAAAGATAGAGATACAATACATGAAACATCATTAGCAGAACATAAAGATAGAGACACAATACATGAAACGTCTTTAGGAAACACCAAAATAAAGCTACAATACCCAAGACACTACAAGCTGACTCGTTCATACTTAAGCTTTCATTATCAAGACATAGAGGTAATTTCCTCTAGATTGTAGTTACAAACCCCACTCTTGACATGGAATAATTATCAAGACACCAATTACGAGTGTGAGGAATGACACAAGTCCACAACATTCAAGCTTATAACTGCCTAGTTGTCCTTAAATGTTCTGTTATTTACGCAAGATTTTACCAACAAATAAATTCGACTAGAGTATTCTTCGTGCCTACTGCTGTATTGATCTTCTCACTATCATTGGTACTTTTATTGAAACATTTATGATAGTAATACTTGTATTATAAGAAAAGAAAGATGCCACATCCGCTTGAGAAACATTCAACTGTCCGAAACAGTCTCGATGAGGCCAAAATTTGAATGAAGTTAACTGATAATGTATTGAGGAAACTCGTGCACGAGGTCGCTTGCACGGAACGTAGGACGAGAACGAACGGAAATAAAAAAATGAAGGAAAACCAACTTAACTAGAAAATTAATGTTCAACAAGTTCCAATTACCAGCGTTGCTGAATCGACGGAGGATAGCTACTGTTATCATTGAAGAGCGCTAATTCTTTCAGATACGTTGGCCAAAGCAGAAACTCAGTTTAACATCTCAGAGTTACTCAAGAATCTTTCATATTTTCCAAGCAGAGCAAAGTTCCGTACGAAATACTGCTAGACAATTCAACATGTGCTTCTTACACAAACTGAAGTAAAGAAAGCCAAGGTATTTTCTCATTATTAAGCATGTAAGAATTTCATAAAAAAATTCCCATGTCAGATAAAGCTTTCAAGATTTTCTGTTTTTCTTTCATACACTCAATGAAGTAGTTTGTGTACCAGTTCCATAATGTTCACATTACCTAACTTTGCTTCTATTTTGTACTCACAAAATTACCTTTAACGCAGCATCTCTTAACAATGTACACCAGAGAAAAAATGTATTTTGTTCAGAGTTAAACTACATTTCTGATTTTACAGTGATTGGTGCGTTTTTTTCCGGGTCCAAAATTGTACCCTGAGCATTAAGTTCCAAGCAGTCAGGCCTTATATTTAAGGGCATCAGGGTTTATAGGACGACAGCGTTCACCTATACAGAGAGTGCAGCTCCCACAACCCAGACAAGACTTGTTATAGTGGTCGTATGAGCTTGAATTTTCTTCAAAAAGTAACAACTAATAATACAAAGTGAATGAACAAGAGCGATAATATGCTTAATAGTATCCCTCTATAACGGTCTAACAAAAACATCGTGGTTTCAGAAGTGGGTTCACCGATTGTGCATAAGAAGAAAGGAACGTTCAACTTGCAATGGTCCTCGAGGAGCGCTGAAAGACACCAGCAATGACACTGGATGGATGTAGCATTGCAACATGCATGAAACCTTCTATCAGATCCGAAGTTGAGATCTAAATTGGTGCAATTGTCAAGGGTCGATTGGTACTACAGACAAGGAATGCACACTGCACTGCTCTTGCTGGCTCGTAACTCTTGGCACCGGTCGATCAACAGCACTGATGAAGGGCGAGTTGATGGAGGGTGCAGGATTCGTTGGTCTCGCAGCCTGGAGAACAAAGCAGCCAGACATTTTTTGTACACACGTCTGAAGCAACAAGTGCACGTGGCTCCCGAGCTCACTCTCGCATGAGTGTTGCAGAGTTCCCTACAGAAAAAACTTAAGTATGACTAACAGCTCATGACATTGCTTCGCTTTTTGTTGAGTTTTCTCGTATTGTTTCAAAAACATTTGCTTTAATTTCGATAAACGCGTCGATGAATGAATTCTGCGTGAAATTTAGTTTTTAGAAAACTAAGTCTAACGATGTTTTTGGAGCACGTGACGCGTATATTCAACTTTTACTAGTACAAGACAACTGTGTGAGCATTCAGCGGTGACAGATGAACACTTTAGAATACATGCATTATTTTCACTCATAGAAGCAGCTGTGCTAGAATTTTGCGAGAGCGTTAGTACGTAACAGCTTTTACGTAACAATAGGCACAACTTTAGTACGTTGTGCAAATTTATAAGATAATAGTTCAATAGTTGAACTAATTAGGATCAAGTCAGACGGATACAACGTCCTTTCTAAGCGAGGACAAGTAAAGACTCGTTATTTTCAAACTACGAATGATTATAGCCAATAGGTTATGATGGAATACAACTGCACAACAAATTGACTCCAAGTTCGCAAAATTTACAAACATTGCAAAACAACTGAACAACGATGAATTGTATAAAACAAAATAACCTACTGAAAATTTCGGCAACGAACACAGCGAGTAGCCTTAGATAATAAATGATTTGCTACCGACAGACAAATTATTAGATCTTTTTCATGAATGAAGTACCTGATACTCGTCACCAAGGTAACTCAGGGTACGCGCCCGCCAATGCAACTAACTCGGCACCAGCTAACTTTAACTTTTGAAATTGATTTCTCCTAACATGCAATCACTCTCTACATTTCAACTGAAAGCAAGCAAGTGAATTTGTTTCATTTGAATTACGCCATACTCGCATTTGTACTTGCCATACTACGGATTATTCAGAGATAAAGAAGAAAGCGTGATCTGTCCGGTTTACAAGCCTCCCAAGGCTGTCTCACTAATGAAGATCGACCCAAGCTGATCACAAGGGTCGTTTGAGCTGATGTTCGTGGTTGATAGCCAACGCAAGTTAGACTTCGTGGACACTAATCCGTACACAGCAAATGATTGGGAAGTTTAAATTTGCATGCACATCCGATGGTAGAATAGGTAAAGATAACTAAAAGTCACTCCTACTATGTACAGGACGTTTTGATAATTGATTATAACAATCAGTCAATTTTTAACATATAAGCAAGCATAAATTGTATATAAATGCAATATGTACATAGAAGTGAAGTAACTCGAAAATAAAACGGTTACTTAAGTAGCTCCTGATGCATGGTCACACTCGCTTCTTTTACTGTACTCCTGGGCAGTTTGGTATCTCTACCTAGATATACCAGCAAAAAAAAACGAGACCCTGAGAATTCTCTTCACTGTGCAATCTTTCTAAAATAACTTTCTAGCAGAGCAGCTAGTAATTTTAGTCTTGAGATTGTGCACGCAACTCATATGTTCTGATCGTACACAGTAAATCCAGGTCTGTTAATAGAGAAAAACACTTAAGTTTTATAAGCAGGTTCTCAAGTAACCATCGTAAACGACTGCCCAAAAGCCGCCATCCACAAAAAGCCGCGCCTATCACTCAAACGAAACATTAATAAATACCCACTCATATTTTTACAATCGATTTACTTCTCACTCGTATAGTTAAGCGAAGAACAAGTTGGATCAGTTCCCATTTGAAATCGATATGTTTACTGCAGCGCAGCCGACGAGACTTTATTATTTCTTCTGGCTAAAAAATAAAGTTAACGTGTAGTCAGATGAAAAATTTAGAACAATAGCGTGCACCTGTTATTTGCATCTTTATTTTAAACACTAACGACGAAAATGCTTACCCGAACACATGCGAATAACAACGATGACCGATTTAGACAAAAACTTGGAAGACTGCATAACTACCTGATCGGTTCAAAAAACGTTAGCTTCTTATTTTAAATATATAATTTTAAATCTAATGTTGTATCATATTCTTTACATTAACTGACTTGAAACCCAATTTTTTTAGTTTCCTTTTTTACTCTTTGACACCAGAACTTGTAGATTAATATCCTGACACACGGAGATGTTTTCATGCTGAGGCCATCAGGGTTCTGAAGGTTAGAATCCTTACAGGTCCTATAAGTTGATAGACAACAAATTATAGGACCTGTAATGATTCTGTGTGGTGCTAAAATTAACTCAGCTTCATGTAGTGAATTTGGAATCAACCACTTTTACCTTCGTGTTTACGCAAGACAATGCACCTTCGCATTCAGCCAAAGCAACTAAGAAATATCTGTCTTCGTAAGGATTAACATACGACAATTTGATTGTGTGGCCTCCATATTTGCCAAATTTGAACCTAATAGAAAATTTCTGGCCCATCATAGAGAGAGAATTTTATGCTGATGGTCGGCAATTTACTTCGAAACAAGACTTATGGAATACCATAGTAGTCGCATCGAAATCGGTACCATCCACTACAATGAAAAAATTGACTGTATCAACAATTGATTGTGTTTTTGACGTCGTAAAGTGTAACACACGTTACATTAATAAATAACCTTTATGCTTTGTTAATCTGTTCATTGTTCATTTTAAATAATGTATATTGATATGATATACAATGTTGAATTTAGTATCAGTTGTTTTTAATTCCTTTTGCTTATGAATTCAGTCTTTAAATCATGTTGGACTAATATCGCGGGTCGATAAAAACACAAAATTTTAGAAAAAGTGTTGTGTCTTTCAACATACATTGTTAGCATTGCAAATAGCTATCCTAAATTTTTGCTAAACAATCATACATTTAAAAATTCGCCATCTAATACATCCAAAGATATTTCTACGTAATATTTTAAGCAATGTTACAGTAAACTATTAGCATAGGCCGAACTGTGCAAGGTCGGACCACAATATCTGCTTACTTTAAAGTTGTCAGTACGAATGACGCACGTTAAGATTTATTTCAAGAGCATCACAAGAGCGTAATATTCCAACCATTATAGGCACAGAACGCCACTAAGGCAAAAAATAGGTAGTGTAAGCATACCTAAAAATGAAAAAAATGAAGTTAGAAGAAGAAAACAAACAATGACACTCACGTAAGAGGTTAGCTTCAAGGTACGGCTGCTTTCTGCATAAGAGAAACAGAGCAGGAAAAACGCAATGTATGACTTAAGAACTAAACACACAGTAGACCACAGCAACGCGTACTGTTGATTAACTTCCGAGAGGAGTTCATAATTCTTATGCATCCCTCGAGGAGGGCTCTCGAAAGATGCTAAAGAATAATCCCCTTCGGCGCATTCCCCTAGAAGGAACAGCAATACAAATAGCGTTAGTATGCAGCACAGCCATAGAAACCCCAAACACCATGTTTTGCGGTACAGCTTCTGAAATACAAGTCGCTTAGCTTACGGAAGAGCAATAGGAACGCAAATCGCACCAGCCTGCAGTTAAGCAGCAGAAGCACAAGTCGAAGAGGTTCGTACCCCATTACAATGAGAGGCCGGACAAAGGCCTCTGATGTGATGATGGAGATTAGCGTCAGAGGGAGTGATAGAGCTACAATTAAGAGGCCATGATACTCGCAGCACATCCCCAAATGGTGCAATGGAGATGCTTCGCGGCCAAGTAGACTCAGCCAGCTACAGTACAGTCACAGCTACTTCTTTGCAGTTACCACTATATGGTTCAGTAAATTCATAATAGGTACAAAATAATCAAACGTCAATTTGCAAGTATTCCAAAAGAAGTGTTTTTTGCTTCGATAATCATACAAGCAAATATCTTTCGGATTAAATGGCCTGTATGTTGATGTAAGAACTTGTGCTTGTTCTTCTATTATAATTAATAAAGATGATCAATCCATGACGTGTGATTGCAGTATGAAGATAATTGTTCATGCAGAAAGTGCCACTATCACGCTTCAAGATGTATAGCAAAAACTGTTAACTAAATTCAGATAATTCTTCCTCGCTCGCAAGACATAGGCATATCCTAACCGTGGCACAACGTAAACATATATGTAAATCCGGTTTACTTTCCTCATTCCTTCATAGATACGTAAGCTGCATTGAAATGCACGCACATAAGAGCAATCCACCGCCTTGACTTCACCTTCAAAGTAGAGTTAGTTTCATAAGTTGCATCTCAATTCGTGTTGGCTCACTGAGGGCAGTACGGCACTATAAAAGTGAGGGGACCACGCAGCAGTTCTCTCAATCTAATTTTTGCCCGAAAATGAGTGCATTCACGTAGTGTTACGGGTAAAATTGGATCCAGAGGACGAGTGCATTCACGTAGTTTTACGGGTAAAATTGGATCCAGAGGACGAGTGCATTCACGTAGTGTTACGGGTAAAATTGGATCCAGAGGACGAGTGCATTCACGTAGTTTTATGGGCAAAAGTGCAGCCAGGGAGCCAGTTTCATGTTAATTACTGACTTTTACAGGTAAAATTCTTCTCGGATAATGAGCATAAATACGTAGTGATGGGCCAAGATGATCTCTCAGTGAGACTTGATGAGTCAGAAAGTGAGCACGGAGTAAAAAGAATTCAAAACTTGAGAATGAAGTCGTGAAAAATATATTCCATGAATAGTCCGGGAGTGGAAGCAAAGAATGGTCGGCGAACAGCATACATAAAAACTTGAGAAAACATTAAGTAGTAAAAATGCATTGAAATTTATATCGACATTTTCTGCACTGCATGAAGATGTTGCAGCCGTACAACTACAGACGTGTTGAAGAGTGAAAATATCATGAACGATATGTAACGATGACAAAAATGTACGCAAGGATATTAGAATAGAATAAGGCAATAGAAACGAGCCGCTTGGCCCATTCTTGTGTTGATAAAATATGTAACGGTTGCAAAAATATATGTAAGGATAGGAGTAATATATATAAGGATATTAGGAATATATGCAAGGAGATAAAGAATATATGCATGAATATAAAAATTATGTGCACGGATATCAATAAGGATATGCAAGGCTTTTAAGAACATATATAAACATAACATAAATATATGCAAGGATATTTGAAACATTTGTAAGGAAAACAACAATACATGTTATGACATCAAGAAGGATATGGAAGGATATCAGGAATATATGCAAGAATATGAATGATATATGCAAGGTTATTAAGAAGGATATGCCAGAATGTCAATAATATATGTCAGGACAGCAAGAATGTATAGTTTAGTTACAAAATATTCAACATACTTACAAAAAATCTATTTATTCAAATTTCAATGAATTGTGATGAGAATTACCGTCATATGATGATGAAATAATGCTTTAAAAATAATCAATAGTGAAATACTCTCAGACGTAATAGAATATTATGGAAATAAATTTACAACCATAAACAGAAATTAACTCGGGTGACAAGTTTTGAGTTACTTATGGAAAAATGTTACTATATGATTTTGAAGCACAGTTTTTATTAAAGTTAAAATATTACATTTTAGAAATAGAAAACAAGAATTGAAGAACATGTTTAAACCCCTGATTGCAACTGTAGAAAAGCTCACAATGCATCTCAGTACAGTTGGTTAAATAATTAGAAGAAGGAAGAAACATTATTCTACAGCGAACTGCCCGCGTTCTGGCGCCCCACAAAAAACTCATTCCTTATGAATTTGAAATATGGTTAAAATTATTTTTGAGAAGCCTCAGACCACAGAACAAAATTAGTAAATGAACTTAGAACAGTAAGAACAACTGTTTTTTGTCAGACTGTGATCAATGCATTGTCGTCAGAACTCAGTCCAATTTTTGTGCTCCCAACATGTACCGGTTGGGATAGTATGGATTAGTATGTTAGATTCAAAGTCGTTGCGTTGTTTACCCAACAAAGATACGTTGCTTGTTTGAATGGCACGAAATATGGCACTAGAATACGATAAATCAGGCACATCTTTCATAATGGTCATCAAGTCGCTTAAAAAGCCAGGATGTGCACAAGCAGACAGACGGTCGAGCAAGGTAAAAAAACATAGTACAGGGTGTCCATAAAGTCTCTTTACCATTTCAAAAATTTATTACAAATGCAACTGATAAGATATTTTATTCAGATTTATTCTATTGTATTTAGTGTTTATTAAAGTTTTTAATCACGTTAACATTTGTGTGTTTCAGGTATCCTGCTTGTGAAAGAGGTGCTGTTGAGACTTTATGAGAGACTTTTATAAGACACTTTATGGACACCCTGTATAATGAACTGAATTTAAATAAAAATGCAACTCAAGAGGTATTTCTTCAGTTTTTTCCTTCGCCGAGGTAACATCATGAAATTATCAACAAAATTCCAGGAACAAAAAAAACACAAGTATGTTAAAAATTTAAGTACGACGACATAATATTAATCATCTAAAAAATAAACACAGCAGTGGGCCAATACTTATTTCGTCTATGCCGGCTTTAAATGCGTAACAGATTACATGCACTAACTGGATTCGTGAGATGAAACGGGCTGTCCGCGTCCCATACACAGTACGGCACGAGGTACGTCCGTAAGCTGCCGTAACCTTGCCATTGCGCCGCACTGGATGGCCTCTTCTAAAAAACTGAGTCGAACAAGGCATGGAGTTGCGGGTCCCAGGCCAGGTGCTGCTGTACGCAGCAACGCTCGCTCTGCCAGCGTCTCCAACGACTGCTGAAATTTTCCAGTAACTACCACAGTATTCCATGTTACTGCTGATGAACTTCTATGCTATTTTTACCTATGATGTTCACGCATTTTTTTCTGGCAATGACAATTTTTAAGCTGAGATGTTCTACCTGTCGTTAATTCAGGAGTTGTTGCAGACGGCGCACCTGTGTTTGCTGGGGTAGCTGCGTCTACTGCAGCTATTCTCGCCGCCGCTTCTTTTTTCAAGTTTAGCGGAGCAGGTATGCGTGCCATTCTATAGTTGCTCTGCGGGCATCGATTTTTTCCACCTTCGATCTTGTTCAAAAGGAATCAAATGACATGGTTGGGTCCACGCGTCCAGTTTTTCGTGGCTAGCGCGTATAAAGTAATCATTGGAAGGCCTACACAAAACCAAGATTCGGCTCAATTTTCAGGCAGGCGCCACCGGCCAGTCTAAGTTTTATGACTTAGAAAGGAAGCGTGGATGGAGCGGCAGCGTGCCTGCCGTTACAGAAGAGGCGCCACAGCGGTCAACATTTCACCCGTTGTGCGCCTCGTATGAATCGTACAACGCGTATTGACTAAGGCTGTGTTGCAGCTAATTCAACCTAGTAAGTATATCGTAGTAAAAAAGAGATTTGTTGGGAGGCCGTTTTTCATTCAAAGTGTGACCGAGCTTTTTAAAATTCCAATATTTTAAGAATGCATGTATAAATATTACCAATGTGCGATACACAGTGGGGCTCTTTATCAATTTAACTCAAACTGAAACATACATTCAGATTGTTTATCACTAATAATTTAGGATAACAGATTTTAATACAAAAAATAAGCATCGGCTAAAAGCTTAAACTCAGAGATTCTCATGCACAATGACGCAGTATAAACTATCGACCAATATTATATTACTACTAGTTACTATGCAATTAAATGAAATTGCCCAAATTTGAACGACCTATGCTGACCTAAATAAATATTTAACGTACGTCATCAGGCATAGTTTCTCTAATCTAGTTCCTAACGCGTACCTGAGCTCCTTCTGTAATATAATAACATTTTAGTGAACTTTTATTTAACGCACCAACATTTAACCGTCTGGGTGCTGAAACAAATTGTACACTACGTTAAGTTTGTCACATGAACTCATAAATTATATAAATTGTATAAAATTTGTGCATAATTAAAAGGAAAAGCGATTGCAAAATTAACTAACGAAACCTAAAGTGTGGGCTCATCTCCTTCCGTGGGAGTGGAAAGAAGCATCAACACATTAAAATGTCAGCAGAAAAATATATGAGTAGAATGGCTTAAAATTATAATGGAAAAACACAGAAGGAAAACTGCACATGAATAGAATGACGTATGAAAAGAATGATACGGAGAGCAGTACACAGATAGAATCATAATTAACAGAAAAACATGCAAGCACCGTAATAAATAACGGTTGAGGAAAAGCATAAAGTAGTACGACACTTCACACCATGACCCTGCATGCAAAGGGGCATGTTGAGATCACAGGCAGCCCTGTAGCGACGAGTTCAGCAAGATCAAAAATGCAGTGACTGCTCCCTTACTTGCAAACAAAGAGTGTTCCGGAGAGCCCATGAATTACCGCAAAGTCAACTTTAGATGGAATGCATCATTACCACAATAAATTCTTTTCAAGTAGAAGCTATAACAATCGAATGGATAGCTGTAAATATGTTGCAGAAACAGCAGTTCGTAGGCCGTAATTATGACTGAAGTACAAGTTAGGGAAGCAATTTTTAAAACATGCGATGACCATTTTCATCACAAAATCTCAACAAAGACAAACTTGTTAACTGAAAATTAGTTTTGAACCTATGTAAAACCAGCATATTAGAGTACAAACAAGACCATTAAGTTTCTAAACGAGAATAAAGTTCTGTTTGGTATCAAAATAATAGATACAATAAAGAGAGAAACTGTGTTCCTCAGGTCCGGCATCAAAGTACGCTATGATACTGCAGTTCTTGCACCGACAGAACGCGATGAAAGGGCCAAGAAATGCGAGCA
>VCRD01000726.1:74815-95048 GCA_006783055.1 Trinorchestia longiramus | reverse complement strand
GGCGCCACAGCGGTCAACATTTCACCCGTTGTGCGCCTCGTATGAATCGTACAACGCGTATTGACTAAGGCTGTGTTGCAGCTAATACAGACTGATTCAACCTTGTAAGTATATCGCAGTAAAAAAGAGATTTGTTAGGAGGCCGTTTTTCATTCGAAGTGTGACCGAGCTTTTTAAAATTTCAATATTTTTAGAATGCATGTATAAATATTACCAATGTGGGATACACAGCGGGGCTCTTTATCAATTTAGCTCAAAGTGAAACATGCATTCAGATTGTTCATCACTAATCATTTAGGATAACAGATTTTAATACAAAAAATAAGCATCGGCTAAAAGCTTAAACTCAGAGATTCTCACGCACAATGACACACTATAAACTATCGACAAATATTATATTACTACTAGTTACTATGCAATTAAATGAAATTGTCAAAATATGAACGATCTATGCTGACCTACATAAATATTTAAAGTACGTCATCAGGCATAGTTTCTCTAATCTAGTTCCTAACGCGTACCTGAGCTCCTTCTGTAACAACATTTTAGTGAACTTTTATGTACCGCACCAACAGTTAACTGTCCGGGTGCTGAAACAAATTGTACACTACGTCAAGTTTGTCACATGGGTTCATAAATTATACAAATTGTATAAAATTTGTGCATAATTTAAAGGAAAAGCGATTGCCAAATTAACTAACGAAACCTAAAGTGTGGGCTCATCTTCCGTGGGAGTGGAAAGAAGCATCAGCACATCAAAATATCAGCAGAAAAATACAGGGTGTCTCAAAAAAATGTACTCACCCTTTAACCGTTGCTAACATGCTGTCTTCTTTGTGTTGCAGGTGTGAGGTTCGAACCTTTGCGAACATGATTAAATGTGATTAAAAAATCATGTTCGCAAAGGTTCGAACCTCACACCTGCAACACAAAGAAGACAGCATGTTAGCAACGGTTAAAGGGTGAGTACATTTTTTTGAGACACCCTGTATATGAGTAGAATGGCTTAAAATTAGAAAAACACAGAAGCAAAACTACACATGAATAAAATGAGGTATGAAAAGAATGATACGGAAAGCAGTACACAGATAGAATCATAATTAACAGAAAAACATGCAAGCACCGTAATAAATGACGGTTGAGGAAAAGCATAAAATAGTACAACGACACTTCACACCATGACCCTGTATGCAAAGGGGCATGTTGAGATCACAGGCAGCCCTGTAGCGACGAGTTCAGCAAGATCAAAAATGCAGTGACTGCTCCCTTACTTGCAAACAAAGTGTTTCGGAGAGCCCATGAATTACTGCAAAGTCAACTTTAGATGGAATGCATCATTACCACAATAAATTTGTTCAAGTAGAAGCTATAACAATCGAATGGATAGCTGTAAATGTGTTGCAGAAACAGCAGTTCGTAGGCCGTAATTATGACTGAAGTACAAGTTAGGGAAGCAATTTTTAAAACATGCGATGACCATTTTCATCACAAAATCTCAACAAAGACAAACTTGTTAACTGAAAATTAGTTTTGAACCTAAGTAAAACCAGTACATTAGAGTACAAACAAGAACATTAAGTTTCTAAACGAGAAGAAAGTTCTATTTGGTATCAAAATAATAGATACAATAAAGAGAAAAACAGTTTTCCTCAGATCCGGCATCAAAGTACACTATGATACTGCAGTTCTTGCACCGAAAGAACGCGATGAAAGGGCCAAGAAATGCGAGCACTTTTTTTCCATCAAAGGGCTAAAACTTCAGTGAAGTGCAATCAAAAGAAAAAAAGCCTCGGCAGTCGTCGATAATCTGACATTCACATGTCGTCCAGAGACTTTCTTCGAGCCGTTATGATGTTGCTGGATGGTAACAGCGGCTGCAGCGCGCCAGCAGCTGCAACATCGTGGCCTCTTAAAATTGCTGCCTCTGACGGCGCTGCAATGGCAGCATCAACACCAGTAGGACCAGCAGCAGCTACTACATGGGCAGCAGCAATAGCAGCAGCAACAGCGACACCAGTAGCAGCAGCAAAAAGAACAGCAGTAAAACCAGCAGCACTTCATGCAGAAATACCAGCAGCAGCATTAGTAGCACCAGCAATATCGTATCAAGTCAATGGTCGTCCACAGATGTGCAAGTACACAGACCGGTATCGAAGCAATCAACGGACACCGTGGCTTTCTTTGCATTTTAAAGGAGTAAGCAAATGAAATGAAGGAATGTGAATCTAACACTCTCACATATAAAATTACTTTCGTAGCTAACAAATGTATATACCCGATATGAAAAGAATAAAATTAAATAGAATTTGCTAACCGAAGAGCGTCGAATACTTCACTCTTTGTTGCGCACTTAATAATGGACCACTAGAACATCGATCATGCACAAGCACAAGACAAGAAATAAAGTAGGGGTTGTGGGCAGTTAAATCTACGGCACGTTTTATTTTCAGTGTTCGATAACTGTTGTCACTAATTCTAGAGCAAGTCTGCCCCTGTAAGGGGGACAAAGGATGAGGGGAAAATAGAAAGTCCAAGTCACACTTATAAGCAGTAATTTTAACGCACTGGCATCAACAGCAGCTGTTTCGCAGGCTTCTGATTCCATAATTTCGTTGTAATTTTCATATCAGAATTATCATTATTATCATCGTTCCTTTTCTCTCTTTTACATGAGCTTGTCGCTGCTTACAAACGAGTCACTACTAGGACTAGTTAGCAATAGCATCAATGAGAAGGCAACACCAGCTGGCAGGAAATTAAGGTCTACAATAAATGGGTCAAAAACTGGACTTTATATACAGGTATTGTGCCAGGGAACACACATGCAGAAAGTGCACATACATCCTGTATTTGCACGGTGTTCATGTAGGAAACATCCAGTAATTACAGAGACATGACAACAACCTCACATGCACGTACCCCACAGCGTGTGGTGAGCACAGCCTCATCAGCAGCAGTAACAACTGGCAAGTGTGCAAGCAACTATACGTGTGGTTTGTAGGGCGAGGTCACTCAAATGATCATCGAAGAATTTTCATTGGGAGTCAAAATTTTTATTCATGATAGCGAGCGCTATTCCCTGATGAATTATTTATGGGAAAACGAATAGAAATTATTAGTATTAATCACACTTTGGTTTTCATCCTACTTATCATAATGAATTAGATCACATATTTTCAGCATAAAAAATGTTCATTATTTTTAATAAAAAATTTGTTTAAAAAAGAAAAACTTTTAAATCAAAATTCACATGTATTAATGTAAAGGCCCACCATGTGATGCAGCTGATAGTTCGAGAAACATGTGATTCCGCATCTCTCTACAGCTACGGCCTTCCACGCAAAAGATTCAGATTTGACCCGTACAGTAAATTAAAGAAAAATGTGAGACTCCAAAAACGATTTTTGAATAGAATATGTTTCAAAATTTGAAGAAAACGTTTTCCGCATGGCGAAAACAAGACCTTTTTGTCTAATTCAGAACAAGCATAATAAATTTGACACAAAACAACAGTCCGGGCACTGGAGTGGACGATGAAGTCATGCTATGCATCGTCGCTGCCGTCAGCGTTCAAGAAAAAGAAAAAACTAAAACAAGACGGAGCTGCACTCCAGAGAGAGCGCCCGGAGAAAGAAACGGTGCGCGCCTCCATCTTGACTTTCACTGATTGCAAAGAACAGACCTTCAGGAGCTCGGCAACAGGGCATTCCTTCTCGAGATCATCACATTTTTTAGCGTCGGTGCATAACAATGGCCCTAGCAGGCCAGGATGTGTTGCGAGTCCTGACTTATGAGCATGATGAACCCTTTTAATTGCTTTCACAACGATGAGACATTATGAGATCTTACATCTGGGAGGGGTTGATACAGTCCATTTTTTAATAACGGAGATAACACAGGTACCAATCTTAATTAGGTCTATATTCTTCATCTCTACTTTTAAGTCGATATGTTACCTCGTAAACTGAAACGTTGCTAGCAGAGTATCCGTGGCATAAAAAAAGAAAAACAGTGATATTCGAAAAGCCGGCTTTTGCTACTGAGTGCACAGTAATGAAGAGAATTTTATAGGTTCTCAGTGCTTGTAATTACGCGTCACAGAGATTAAGGTCTACACGTACTGGATAGCAGGACAATTACTACGGTTACTCTACCAGTCCATTGAAAGACTCGGCACCAATACCAACTGAAAACTTTTATTGAGGTTCTTCACGAGGCTTCGTAGCTCCGTAGTTATGTACGAAGTATTTCAGTATATTGTATAGGTAAGTGTTGGTCTGAATTTATTGCTGTTCTGACTGTAAATAACATGTCAGCACATAAAATTGATAAAAGAATAAAAAAGACCACGACAATGAGAGTTTGCATACCATTTGGAATTAAAAACTATGTCTCGGAAGTAGTCCATTATCAGTCCGAAAATAGACATTTTTCTTAACGTAAATGTTTAACTTATCTATAATAATCAGTCTTTGTATGACACAATTTAGAAAACATGTAGGTGTACATGAAAAATAAGATTCAACACTCTATTTAAAAAAAGGCCAGAGAAACGCTTTTAATGGTCTTTCAACAGCTTTCAGAGATGAAAATGGATATAGGTTCTGCAATGTAGATGTTAGATAAACTGGAAGCTGTAACCAAGATTTTGAAGCCACTATTTCAAACACAGGTTATTATATTTAAATATGCAGAAGATAGAAAAGGGTACTTCAGGAAGTAAGGGAGGGAGGAACCCACATCTTTTGCGACTCTTGCACAAGGCACATTAGATCGAGCCATTGTATCAGGATTTACATCTTCAACAATGCTCAAAATAAAGAGAAAACTGCAGAGTTGGAAGAAACCAATCATTGAACTCAAATATTGCACCTGCACAAAAGCACCCGATCAAGATACTCAAATTTATTTCTTTAAATAACAACACGTTTGTATTAAGTGCTAAAGTTGCATTCTCTTCAATACAATTACTGTCTTTCTAAAAGTACAGGTCAGGTAAAATGAAAGATTCATATCAAAGTTCACTGAAAAACTTACTGCAAACATTGTAAGCTTAGAGTACTACG
This sequence comes from Trinorchestia longiramus, assembly GCA_006783055.1. Taxonomy (NCBI): domain Eukaryota; kingdom Metazoa; phylum Arthropoda; class Malacostraca; order Amphipoda; family Talitridae; genus Trinorchestia; species Trinorchestia longiramus. The sequence continues at coordinate 89,982 of VCRD01000726.1, read as the reverse complement.
TTACACTGCGATCTTTTGAATGCATAAAATATTATTCGAACATTAAAATATTTATTTCCCAATTCTACTTACGTTTCGTGTTCATAACAATTAGCTTACATGTAGAAAACCAACTGGAAAGTTAATAGAGCGCACCTATTTTTATACTCGTATTTTGGATAATCAGCGAAGAATAAACCATGACAGGCTAAATACACACATTCTTAATTCATGCACGTAGTGGTTTAATCGATGTCATTTTAACGTTCCTGAGCGCCTTCATCCTGTTAGGTTCCTTGACCAGTTGTGGTATTGTTGCACAGGTATTGTTGCACAGGTATTGCTGCACAGGTATTGTTGCTCAGGTATTGCTGCACAGGTATTGCTGCTCAGGTATTGCTGCTCAGGTATTGTTGCTCAGGTATTGCTGCTCAGGTATTGCTGCTCAGGTATTGCTGCTCAGGTATTACTGTTGATTCACACGGCTAAAATTAAGTCTGTCCTTCATAGGAGCAGGTGTTTTGTATTGGTTTCTCCAAGACGAGTGTAAATTAGTCTAAACAGTCGCATGTTTTTCTCATGACTGACCTGCAGCTAGTAGAATTTAGCTACTGTTTTCGTTGTGCTCTTGACATGCGCAATGCAGTAACATCTTGCACAAAGTTATTCAATGCACATACAATAAGTCTGGTCTCTGTTCGTCTTCAGAACAATACAGGGAATCAAACAATGATTAGCAGGTGAACTTTTAGAATACCATTTTTATTTCGAAGAATGAGCTTACATCAGCCTAAGCCACATCAATTGATTGAAAATCTGCACGCCAAGTGGTAAAAAAAATTTTTACACACATATCACACTTAGCAATCTAGCACCAATCATTTTAGAATACGAGTATTTACCTAGGAAATGATTTTTTCCTCCTATTGCAAACACGTTCGAAGATATTCCACCAGTAATTTGGAGTAGAAATAGTCGCTTACGCATGTTGTTTGGTTTCACGCCACGTGGAGCTTGCAAGCAAAGTGCAACAGCACAAGCAAAGTGCAACAGCACAAGCAAAGTGCAACAGCACAAGCAAGTGAAAAAGAAGGAAACGCGTCGAGTTCCTGGGAACTACGTCACTCAGTCATGAGTGGCGGGCTCAGCGTCAGCTGAGAGCATGGGTGCCTCAACAGGGTGACGTTCTACGGCCTTAATTAACAATGGCGTTCCGTGACCTCAAATGGACATAGATTAATTCTGCTTCCATAAATTCACTGTGAACTGCTGACATCGCTTTTCTGAAAGTATAATTTTCCGAGTGTGAAATATACGTTTGTTCGTGAAAAATGTTTTTGTGCACAGCATTTCATAAATTGCAAAAAATAATCGAGTTTGAAAAAAATTCAGCTGATAAAAGAAAATTTAAATTTTTAAAACTTTACGTACATTCTTCATATAATGTGACACGACGTGCTATACTGAAATTTGTGTATACCACCACAAAAAGCAGCCGCGTTTAAATCGCGAACAGTTCCTCTGCTTTACGAAGTTCAGAGCTTCATTTATTTGGATTTTGACAGAATATAGCTCAGTAACTCGTGTCCTATAAGTAGCAACTTCTAAACTTCCATGAAATGTCAAGAATTTAGATCAGGTCATCAGCTGCAAGGCTGCACACGCTTCTTTCACAGCACTGTAAGATAGAGTATCAGCAAGCACAAAGGTGAAGTGCCTCAGAAATTCATTTCTTCTCGTTTACTGAAGTCAAGTCCTAGTGAGCAACTCCGCTACGCAGTTTAGAATGGCTCTCAGAGATAGGTAGTCTAGTAGTTCAGTAAAGTTAAGTGTATCCAGCAAAATAAAACTCTAGCAATTTCTTCATTGCCACATATGTATAACACAGCAGAAAGACCTTATTCACTTAGCGTTTAGCTATGGACGCATTTAAAAATGTACATGTATACAGTGATTGATTGTGCGACTCGTGCTGCTGGGCTATGGCCGAGGAATATAATTATAACGAGTCTCGTGACTTTCAAAGTTGCGGCGTCAGTTCGAACAAGGCCAGCTATTAGTTGCAGACGCTTCACACCCGCGTGCTAAATTCATTATTTTCCATGACTTTTGATTAGCGATTATTCTCTACCACTTTGTACTTTTCAAATTGTTTATTACACGGATGAAGAACACATAAAACTTTTTTGCGAGTGTCATAAATACCCGCAAGAACATTGATTTCTCCCATCAGTGTAGTTGCAGTGGTTGCCTATCTCAATCCTGCTGAGCTCAGAATATTTGACAGTATTGTTGCCGTCATTTGATGTCCAGCCAAAAGTTTCTATCTTAGAATAGTTATGACACGCTAATCGTAAAAATTTTCTCCTGTCGTGAAAGCCTGCTATGGATCTTGGTTATAAGTCCTGCTCAAGAAGAAGTGCCGACGTTTGTGTCTGCCTTTCATTTTAATACCTCAAGGTTTAAATTTTTTATTATTCTTCAAAGAATAATAATATTTACTGATGGAGTTTAGTCTCTCAGCACAACAGCCGGAATAAAGAGGGTCGACTGAACGAACTCAGCAAACAGTTGCATATAGAAGAGTCTTAAATAATTTACAAAATTTTTTGGTTGTATCAACTCCCTCATTGAACTACATAGAAGAATCAATAACGGGATCGAGCATTACGAATAAGCTCTATTTCGTACTACAGCTTTTAATTAATCATTCATATTTACGATCCTCCAAGTAATGCGCTAATAATTTCAACAGGACAATTTCGTTCCTCGAATTAAAAATAATCTTTTCAAATAAACCTGTGCATTATGATTATTATTAAAAAAAATAGTCGAACGATTAAATGGAAGCCGCAGAAAGTGCGCCACACTCGGGAGGTTTTCACTAATACGAACTTCGTGGGCCAGGTTACAGAGTCTGAAGCTGTAGCACAACCTCACCTGAGTGTCTTAAGGAATGAATGGCCTGCACGTGTGATTGATTACTTCATATCACTGACTGCTGTGATGAAAAGAAACACTAATTTTCATCAGGACTCGTTGAAGTCAGGAAATATTATGTGAAAGCTTTAACATTCATAAGAAGTTTAAAAACTCAAGCTTTTGATCAATAACATTACATTACCTCATCCGTTTATGAAGGAAGGAAACGACTGCACTCGGGACACTGACACTCACCTGCGGCAGAGAAAACAGAATGTATCACTGCGAGGAAAAATTTTCAATGTTTTCATTCTCAAAGTTTTAAATAAAAAAATTTCGTAGATGCTTCAGCTTGGAGAACTTTAGCAGTGGTGAAAGACAAACAAATTCAACACAATTCAGAAGAGGTGATCGTTGTCCGTCATGACGCTGGAGAGCCACTCTTCTTGACATGAATCTGGAGGAACAACTTTCCAGTGAACCAGTCATGTAGCAGTCACATGAACGAGCATAATCGAGAGCCCTGGGACTGCATACTGCATAATCGAGAGTCCTGTGACTGGATACTATATAATCAAGAGCACCGTGAATGGATACCCCATGAATGAGAGCCCAGTGACTGTATACTGCATAATCGAGAGTCCTGTGACTGGATACTATATAATCAAGAGCACTGTGAATGGATACCACATAATCGAGAGCCCTGCGACTGGATGATGCATAATCGAGAGCCCTGCGACTGGATGCTGAGTAATCGAGAGCCCTGCGACTGGATACTAATGGTAGCAAGTCATTAACACGTTTTATAGAGTAATGGAAATCAGGACGACATTCCTTTCGTAAGTAAGTCGTGCATCTACTGAAAAAGAGACCAAATCAATGCCTGCTCGGCCAAAACAGTGACGTACGCTCCAATTACCACCGACACACTCACCAGAGAAAAGTAACACTTTAATCAATTTTCCGTGATGATACGAAATAAATTATTCTGCAATGCGTGGACAAATGATTTATCTCCTCGTAACGCTGAGACTAATTAATTTTTGAGAATGCCAAGCATAACTTACCATAATTAAAAGGATAATTAACCGATAAAAACAGGACCCTGACGGCAGATAATTGACTGTTAAAACATGAGGAAAAAATAATGGCCGCCAAGCTTTACGGAATGCCCTAACAAATTAGCCGTCGCAGATACGATGCTTCCAAGAATTACCGAGTACAAGATTGATTTAGTCGACAGCCTGGTAATTAATCTCCGGACTTTCAAGAATGAAAACAATTGCTAGTCAAGAGGGATTATGAAACCAAACGATACAGCAACATTCCTTAGGATATAATTCCCTACTTTTGATTGTTAACGAAGGTCTTCATGGAGAGGAAATAATTTTCTGTTCCTAGTTTTGCCATTGACAGAACACTGCGACAGCTGAGAGAATGGGATGGATTTCATGTATGTGAAGAATTCAGAGCAACACATCGTAAATCTGAGACACTAACGAGGTAAAAACTAACGATTCTCAATAGTAGAATGGATAGATAGGCACGTTCGTGGAAAAATAAATGGAAAATGAAAAAATTGAAAATAACACACGAAACAACCATTGAAACTTCGACTGAAATGTAAAATGTTTAAAGTTTGAGGTATCTGCCGAAATACTGCACAGTGTAATGAATAAAAAGAATATCAAGTATAAGAAACAACGAAAGTAGGTGCGAACAGAATAATAACTTTAAAGTATACGCAGCAGAAAACATTTCGCCTCACAACCTTAATTAAGTAAAGTTCTCAACTTTTGACATCAATTTTCCTCATACAATTAATTAAAGAAATATATTATTATCGTAATGCGAGTAAATTTGAACGAGTAAGTAATCCGTTATGAAAAAATGAAAGAAATGAAAGAATGACATGGGAAATATTGAATGTACGTTTGCAGTGGAACTAAGCTAACGAAGTCACCTTAAGACTGAGCGTCTGTGAATGAGAAAGTCATCAAGTGTTCGTGTATCTGCCGGTGAACGCGATTTCCTTGCTTTGTTTTCAAACTCCACTTTCAACTATATCGAACTGGAAGATAGCGCTTCCCAGCCTATTAATAATGCTTCACAATCAGTATAGGACCCAAAACAAACTCGATGATATGTGTAATTTTGATGATAACGTGAATTTTTTATTTTATTCACAACCCGTCCATTTTTACACAAATTTACTTTGATATCTTATACATATAATAACAAATCATAATATTCATCAGAACTCTCCATTTACAGGAGGAGACGATGGCGGCCGTATACAAGTTGGATGATTCTCACCAACCAAGAAGCACAAGGCGTAGCAGGCTCACATGTAGGCCTACACCTTGGCTCCATTGGGGCAAGGTCCGACTAGTGGCTTACGTAGTACAACCCGACAGGTGTCGCTTGACTTACCCTTGCTGTAACACAGCGGCAAGCTTCTCCCCTCCCTCTCCCTACAGCATTCAGGTTCTGGATACAAAGCTAAGAGTTGCACAAGGGTCCATCAAAACTGCGTCAAACGTTCTGGTTTAATTACTTTGTATTTATTCGAATTTCTGACCTACACTCTCGTAGTATCCAAAAATGGCATGGTATCTCTTTTGGCCGTTAGTATATAATTACGGGCTTGATTCTGTAAAATGAAAATACAAAGAAGGAATTTATTAATAAGATTCCAGAGAAATAAAGATCAGGTTTGAAAATTATAATATGGAGCTCATCAAAAACTTGCCTAACAGAAGGTAGCTTAGCGGTACACATGAGCTGTATATGTTCTTTAATTACATACCAAGTCCACCCGAGGAAGAGGAAAGACTTCAACTCGTCCGATTGGCCAGTAATGATCCACGTAAAATTACAAAAGCAGAGAATGTTTTGGCCATTATGGTCTACAAAAACGAATAAGCGAACCATACAGTTTCAAATCTAAGTTAAAAACGCGCTCTGATTTGTTGTGGGATATAAAACACGATAGCCTCCAAATAAGTAACCTTAAGGTTCAAATTGTAACTGTATTGGGAATTTGTTACATTAGAGGTAGTGTAAATTTCAGAAAATGCTCGAACTATTTACGAACAAATTTTCATTCCATAATAAGCAACAAGGAATTAAATTCCTAACCCATGTATCTCTCAGGAAGGCATTCTGAAAAGAAACACAGGGCCTCACGATGGAGAATTGGATCAACGTGTGGTCATTCAGCCATCCATTCCCATACGCTTACTGCTCAATTGATTAGAAGAGTGTCCGGGACCATGCTGGCGAGAAAAGTAACCTTTTGAATTAATGAAAATAATAATGTGAGTGAAGGAACGCTGCTTGTGAGACAAAAAGTGACATCATGAATTAATTAAAATAATAATGTGAATCAAGCGACGCTTCTGGCGGGAGGAGTATATCTCATGAACTCAGGAAAATAATAATGTGAATTCAGGGACGCTGCTTTCAGACAACAAACACATGAAGTCAATGCTGCGGGCGTAAAGCAACACTAAACATTGTGATGCGCTGCTAATGAACGGCACTTATTGGCAGTCACACGGAACATTCTGCATTCCTAGCTTCAGCGATCAAATGTTCGTCTAATTTACTTGAGCCTCATAAAAGTGCCATCAAAATACCGAGTGGACGCCCATAATCAAAGCGTCGTTTTTGCTCGACTCGAAGTGCGGTCTCGACGATGGTGCCGCTCAAGTGAATGATTCTTGAGTTGTTGCTCTTCATGGCTTGATTTGTACGTTTAAAAACCGGTACAACTAATTGTAGTCATAAAGAGAATCATGGGCATAATAGACTTGAGAAGTGTCACGTCTTTAGCAGTTGCATTACTGGAATTACCCATAAAAACGGAAATTAGAAATTACTTTTCAGAGCTTTCATCCATGTCTGAGTTAAATTTAACGAAGCGTGAAAATAAGTTGAAAATAACAAAGAAAAATAACAAGGGAAGTAATATGCCATGTATTTGGGTTACACAAAGTACACAAATGCCATACCAAATTCCTAACATTGCATCATTGTGAAACTAGCACACGTCATTGCGTATGTGGAAACACGTATTCTATTCACTCAAAGAAGTATTGACATTTCACAAACAATTTTTGTTCGTTAAATTCAACGAAAAAAGCATGAAGCTACCATTAGAAAAATTAGTAGTTCATACATGAGAGAAATATTGTGGCCACAAATAAAAAACTTTGTTGGGAATTATGGTGAACGATTGCCGACATTGACGTTAGGAAATCTTCATTGGAAATTCGTCGTATTGACTCCTGAAGTTCGGTTGAGAAAATAAAGATCTAAACTCAACTGTAAATCGATTTCTGATTCATAGAAATATTTTATTCGAGGACTGTACGCATTTAAAAATGAGCTTTCGAATATAATTTCCAGAAAACAATTACTGACACAAAAATGTAAATATCTTCAGGAATGTGTTCACAAATCTATGGGAAATGGCACGTGTATTGATAAAGCTTACAGCTAAGCTTACAACTGATAAACATATTTTTACACAGGTTTTTCGAAAAGAAAGCTATGAACTTCGAATGATTGAACGAGTGCGTTGTATAAAAGCTGCATCTATCAGGCCTCGTTTTAAGGGACGGCTCAGAATCTTTAAAAATTATGATTTACAAGAATTTTATAATCTATTATTAAAACATAAAATTTTGTTAATTTCTTAAAATCATCAATAATACTAAAACTCATTTACGCACTCGGGCAATATTTAAATGCAGATTAAGAGAAAAAAACGTTGCTCAAGTTTCCGAGTGTCTCGAGATTATTCCGGCATGAGCCTCGTTAATTTCAAATTACTTCTAAGTATTCATTATCTAACAAACAGAAAAGCTTCTTTTAAGAGCAATGAATGTCCGCAGAAATACATAAGAAATAGTTGATGACTCCGAAATGGTAGAGGTCCAAGCTACAAACGTCACAGAGCTATAAGGCAGTCCACGCTCGGCTATTATTGCGAGGATCTATCTGTGGCTGTTAACCAAAAGTACAGTCTTATAATAGACATGGAGTATGTGATAGTGGAGTTGTAATTAGATGCCAGTCAAGCAGTGATAAACTGCTATTGCCCTCTGGAATTACTTCTGAACCATTTGCTAGCATTGCAGGACAAATTAGTGTGTACGCACCACGGTCCGAACACGCTTCCTAAGCTCAGCGATAAACGTAATAACATTTCTCAATTGATTTCGATGATAAGGATGTGTTAGCGGCAGCCCAGACTTACAATCGAGTTAGAATTTTATTTCGTTACCAAGTGGCTAGCATGATTTAGACAACGCATCGTTGAGAGGATAAATGAAGCGGAAAGTAGTAAAGTGTAAAGGGAATTGGTTAATTGAGCGAAGATAAGAATTGCACCAATGATGTCAGAGGAAAAAGTGAGTGAATTGTCTGAAATGAAAATAAATAAAATAATGTAGTTGGTATCCAAGCGTGTGTTGAATTGGATGAGTGTAATATGCATGGAAAAGCGAATAAGAATTTTTATCCACGTAAATTACAGTCTTTGAAATCTAACATGACCTAGTACTAGAAACAAGCGCAACATTAATTCAAGTAACGAAAATAGAGCTATGGAAGTAAGAACTTAAAAAATAAACGCAAAAACATTGATAACTTCGTCGGTAGCCCCACAGAATCTCAGATTGGTACACTAATTTTGAGGATGAACAAAATAGTGGGAAGCTGAGCAATAAAAGTGGACCCAGAGACACGAGGCAATCACAAACAGGGAGGCACATTCTTGTCCACTGATAAAAAAGACTTAAATGCAGCATCTGCGCCAAATAAATCAATCTGCTTATCAGGGCCTACGAGACGAAGCTGGACGGTAGCTGGACAGGAGTTCTGGTGAAGTGACAATGCTTGGCTGACAACAGAGATGCTTAGGAGTTCTTGTGGGGTGATAATGCTTAGTTAACAGCAGAGATGCTTAGGAGTTCTGGTGAGGTGACAATGCTTGGCTGACAACAGAGCTGCTTAGGTGTTCTGGTAAGGCGACAATGTTGAAGAGTTCTGTTGAGGTGGTAATTCACTGCTGCACTTTAAATAAGGTAAACAACTAATGGTATGGGATAATTTTCAAAACGTCCTACATGCTAAACGTAAAATGTTGGTACAATGTTCTATTTATTGCAGTTTTTATAGAACATTTGTCTATTACTACAGTTAACATTTTATACATTAAAAAAATGTGTTTTGAAACGTTTGCTTTCCCCATTCACTAAGCAATCACTAATTTGTAAAACATTTTAACTTTTTAAACAAAGTTTTCGAGGCTGCAACAATTTGTTGGTAAGTAGATGTATTACGTAATAAAATTTTTATTTATGATTAGCTAATTTCGGTCCAGCATTTCCTAATATGAAGAACAACTTTACTGAAGAATAAAGATGTACGGCAGGGGTACTTAATTACTATGCATTTCAGAAGGTCCAGTAAAACAATTTCCTACGTGTCAAAGGTCCAGACGATAGTAGTAGCTAAAAGTACTCCCTTTTTAATATACTTTTAATGACATTTTTTTTAAGAGGAGTTGGGATTCAAAGAATAGCACTCAGCGGTCCGGATTTTGACCGCAGTCGCCAATTGAGTACTACTGGTGCAGGGTAATAGAGCAGTGTGACGATGCATCTCCTCATCTCTCGTAAATGGGGCATCGGGCTACCTAAGCAGAGTTTATTTCAAATATTTTACTTGATCTCCTAGCACGAGCTGGATGCTCAAATGCTCCTCAAGTCTATTACATACTACAGTGCATGCAAAGTTCAGTGATGTGCTCTCTGTCTCAAGCTCAGGGAGCGCCGTCTTTAGCTTGTAACGTAGTGAGGACATGAAGCTACTGAATACTACATATGTACTGCTAACACACGACCTAAAGAGTGTTCGGTAAATTTATAGTTCATATTTAGTAAACCATTTCTTGTAACTTTAAGTTAACATCTGTGGCATAGTCGCAGGAAAAAAGCACCCTGATTTCAAAATTACCAGTTCAAAAGCTCTGTTTTTCAGCCCAAAACAAATCATAAATTTTTGCATAATGCCCCTGCCTAATGTACTTCTTAAACCACAGGTCAGTGCACGCTGGAACCTGGGAAGCCTATATACTGCAATAATATTAAAAACAGAACTTGAATTGCTTTTCTGCCGGGGGAGATGCTGCGAGTTTATCCTTCACACAGAATAAAGACAAGTTTTCAGGGCATCGTGCTGTACGATAGACAGGAACGAGGCAGTCGCGTTACTGTGAAAATGAAACATGTCTGCCATCTCTTAACTGTAGGTCTTTAAGTAGTTCGAATATGTTGTGAAATTTCCGGTAAACGCAAGATTTTTTGATTAAAATTTAAAATATTGCTTCAGGGCGCTTAACACGTTTGTTGCGATTGCCTGACTGGTGTAAAACTTCACTTTGTACGCATAGTCACTAAAAGGATCTGAAAAAATTACAGAACCTAACCTAAGTGACCCACCGGTGGGTCACTCAGGTTAGGTTCTGTAATTTTTTCAAAGCTTTCTAGTGACTGTATGTACAAAGTAAAGATTTCCACCAGCTAGGCAATCGCAACAAACGTGTTAAAGATGAGAATTTATAAGGAGTGCAAGCCTTATTTTTGCAGTGTTCTTAGACACTGCGAACAAAAATGAGTTTACATACAGGATAGTGATTAAAGCATAATAATATTTCTCGTAACCTACTAAAATTTTCAAAACTGAACCATTAAATGAACTTGAAAAAACATAATAGAGTTCGCACGTACACTTACGTGCTGAATGGATGCAGTTTACGATGAGCTTCCACTCCACGTATCACTTCACTTAAGCCAAGCTTTGGCTTGGTCATGGGTTGAAAATTACAAACAGTAACCACAAAATGCGTTTACTTTGTACCGTGCTGCATGAAACACTTCTTGAGGTCTGGAAAACCAGAGTAAGAGAGAGTAGCAAAGAGGAAGGGGAGAGATACAAGGAGGGACGTCGATTGAAGTGATTACAGACATGCTTGAAATGACAGACAAGTGATCCTCGAAGTGAAAAGCGTAGTGTTAAGTAACAAGCAGCTCTAATGGTGTGAACTTCGAATTTTATTAATTTCAGCGTACAAAGGAAATCCAACGTGTGGCATGGTCTAATTTTAAATGGTTTAATTTTAAATAATAAATAGTTTAGAAAAATTAATTTCGTCATAAAACATCGGCCTATATCGAACATTGAGTTTAGTAATATCGCTTAGTGATTTACATTGCTGGTGTTTTCAAGATGGAAAAGATACATAGGACTAGAATTAAAAATATTAAATTCGTAATTAAGTGAATAACTTAAGTAGCAAATGGCACAAAAGTCACATAACAAGACAGAAATGTCGAACACAAAACGTAAGTACTGTTACAACAGTTTTGATTAGAAAGATGTATTAGGAATGAGATCATACAGAAACTCTTGTATTGCACAAGATACTTTCTGAGAAAATGAATAATTTTAAAGCGTTGTTAATGTAACATCCATTGATTATTTTAATTTTTTTCAATCCGCACACCAAAAATCTTAAATCATTCGCTTTCCCAGCGACATGAAAACAAGGGAATATAATTCTACCCGTGCAAGCTTACATTCAGTCATACTCGAATGTATGTGAAAAAACTGAAATAGTACGAGGCACGCCCACTTTTGATTAAAGCTACAGCTCACAGCAGACGTGACTCCACTGGAATAATTTAAACGACTACGCTACAAGCCAGTGATCGTACAGGTCAAATTATAACCAATGAGCAATCATCTCAGGTCTTGGGTAGATTCACTCAAAATTCATAAAGACGTTTAACTTTCAATGAACGTGGTGACTAAACCGTAAACTGACATCGTGGTCCCTCAAGCTTTTCTATATTTAGGATACGAAGGCGGGTCAAAGAATATGATCAAAATCTGGATGGTAAAGGCAGTTCGCGATTTTTGTGACATAATCCATCAATGAACACCGATAAAAATTTCACCAGTGATCACGTAAGTCATTAGATTTAAAAAATTCAGGTAAAGCATTACACACAATACACACAATTGTGCCACACAACCATTTTTACACCGCAGTGTCGGAACCACGAGAGTTCAATGAATGAACAAAACTACCTTGATCGACGTAACTAGCCAGCAAAATGTTTGCCAACTCAGTAACGAGGCACGAATTATTATCAAGCTAATTTCTGCAGAGGTGCACGACAGAAAATGCTGAACACGACGAACAAGCTGAATCGGGTAGAAAGCTAATTTCAATCCTAGAGACAAGACCACTTAATGAGCAAGGCGAACAAACACAGCAATCGTTAAGAATCCAATTACTCAAGAGGCGCGAAAGGTCCCTCAATGAATGAGGAGGACAAGCAGGGCCCGGGAAGCTGAGAGCTACCACGTACGGCGAGCTCCTAATGCCGTGTGCGGCGGCCTGGCCGGCGAAGAACAGAGGAGGCCGCTTCTGAACCAAAGACCAGTAGCGATTTGCAAGCATCTAAGCTCCACTATAACTCTGATACCATAACGATGCACTCATCTTAACAACATGGAATTGAGGTGATTTTTTGTTAAACGTCCAAAGAAATTTATTGCTATTCATCCATATAAAACCGTCAGCAAGTTCACTTCAGTTTTAATGATAGCATTGATAGTAACCGGCAAGAGGCTGGTGATGTTCGGTGAGTTCTTCTATGAGAACTTGCAAGATAAGGACTTAATGAATAAGACACATGCAGCTTTCAACTGATTAAGCTAAAAACTTTGGGTTTCGAAACGCCCAATGAGATACACCGGACAAACAACGCAATTCAGCAATATTTTTGGAAGGGCTTAAGAAGAATCCCTGGGTCGCAAGATCTCAATGTCTACTCATACATGAACTTCTCTTCATCCAGTACTAAGAACAATCACACCAAAAGACGAAAGAACATATATGTTGCTGTAGTTTTACGATAAAGTTGGTCGACGAGCGAAGTCGTGTCCGAAACCAGGGCTCCTCAGAGGTTCTAGCTCTAATCTAGATTGCGTTGACGAGAAATTGTGGCCTGAAACAATGGAGGTGACAAATTAGGGATAAATTAGCTGGTACATCACTGATAACGCTCAGATTGCGGAGGCCATCAAACTTGACGTTCAGCAAAACACAAGACAAAAGAGACACTTAAATTCTATCAAATGAATCTGGATACTAAAAAAGGCGTGTATAAAAGAACTTTGATGGCCAGGGATGTAATTAGTAGGACAGAAAAATTAGCTTAGCTATCAGACCAATAAAACTGATAGCGCATAAAGAATGCTGTACTCTAAAGCCGTCTTTGGCGAAGCGAGTTTAGCTTCAATAAAGCTTGGCTATCAGATGCATGAAAATAAAGTAAGAAAAGGCGTTACAGTATAAGAGGTGTTGTTCAGTAATATTACGCCCCACATAGAAGTTTCGAGTACACTCTCGCACGTGAGGAATGCACACATTCCTACCAAGGAACGTCCTCAATTTCCAGTGTAATGGTGGTTCCAAAACAATGAAGCTGAAACAGAAGAAGGATAGATAGGACATCAAATAATTACGAGTGATGGTTAGAACTTGATAGCAAACATGGAGAAAAAAACAACCTTTCAAAACAAATTACGCTCTCATAACGCAGCCGATGTATCATAACTCTCATAACACAGCTCATGTATCATAACTCTCATAACGCAGTTCATGTATCATAACTCTCATAACGCAGCTCATGTGTCATAACTCATAACACAGCTCATGTATCATAACTCTCATAACGTAGTTCATGTATCATAACTCTCATAACGTAGTTCATGTATCAAAACTCTCATAACGTAGTTCATGTATCATAACTCTCATAACGTAGTTCATGTATCATAATTCTCATAACGTAGTTCATGTATCAAAACTCTCATAACGTAGTTCATGTATCATAACTCTCATAACACAGCTCATGCATCATAACTCTCATACCGCAGCTTACGTATAATAATTTCCTCACGACGAGCTCAACTCTTCCTGGTATGCGAAAATTTCTGGAAAATTGTTTTTGAGTTTCACTTTGAGCTTCGACGGATAAATTCAATTTTGCCTTTTTTCCAACCAATCAAAGAGTGTGGTCAATTCCAACCGATAACGGAAAGAAATCCGTCGAATTTTTGTTAAGGAAATTGTGACTAGAATTACCATTCTCCGCTTAAGAGGTATGAACTATGAAAAATGATTACGAGCCACAACAGTGTAGGTTAGAAGTGGTTAATTCGTTATCTCACGCCGTCCTATAATCCTGAGCAACAGAGCGGTTCCCGGCAGACGTCCTCGTGACAAAGCTATTGAAGCCTCCCTAAACATTCGAGTTTTGAGTCACCTGACGACCCCTGAGAGCAGTTATGAAAGACAGACACTATCACAAACTCGTCTCTTACATCGCTGCTTTCAGGATCAGAGCGTTCAGGCCTCATCGTTGATTTCGGGCAGTAACTCCTGGCGCATTTGAAGCAGGAAATTGATGGGAAATCAATCGATAAAAAAGAAACAAATAGAAAGATCCTTTTACTTAGCGTACAGCTGTCAAATACGTTTTGTACTTCGAATGAGTACTTTTGATTAATGCAGAGCAATTGTACTATTGTTCTGCAGTATTGTATTGTAATATTATTAATTAATGCAGAACATTTATCAATATCTATGTTGAACTGACACTGGTGTAAGGAGCAACCAAAGAGGTTAGGCCTGACGGAGAAGATAGTCCACTTGCTTCGTTTTCAAATAAAGAAATGTAACAGAATTAAATCATTAATGTTCTCAAAGTTCCCTATCATACAACATTTTTAAATCGCTTACTCATTGCAGAGTAGAAGGATAGAACAATAAATTAAAGTTTAAAGGGTGCGACTAACCAAAGGAACGAAGAAAAAGAATTTGTGTGACAGACAGACGGATCCATTCACTGATAACTACCAACATTTGGTGTTAAATGGAAAACATTAAAAGGACGAGTCAGCCAGTTTTTCTCATTATAGAAATCATTAAATAATTACAAACTAGAATTGCCCTCACACTCAATTTGTGTTCTTTCAGCCTTTAAGGAAACATAGCGTGGGACCATAAGTTCACTAGATTACCATAAGAAATTGAGCGAAAATAAAAACTTCTAAAAAGTTCACATTCGACGATCGTTGACGAGTGAAGCTGCGTACTGAGTCAAGATGTTAGCTCCTTT
>VCRD01000726.1:62341-74649 GCA_006783055.1 Trinorchestia longiramus | reverse complement strand
ACAACCCGATGCTAACACCGCTGACAACCTCGCGCTGACTACACCATGCTGACAACCATGCACTGACAACACTATGCTGACAACACCATGATGACGACGGTATGCTGACAACAACATGCTGACAACCATGCACTGACAATACCATACTGACAACCATGTACTGACAACACCATGCTGATAACCATGCACTGACAGCACCATGCTGACAACCATGCACTGACAACACCATGCTGATAACCATGCACTGACTGCACCATGCTGACAACCATGCACTGACAACACCATGCTGACAACCATGCACTGACAGCACCATGCTGACAACCGGACAACGCACTCACAGTCTGAGCTTTCGTTACATGGACGGTGAGTTCCGGCAGTCTATAGAAATTTGTGTGGACACACGAGTGTTATTATTATATTAATATAAATTTCTGTGTGAAGGTTAATATTAAATCAAATGAAATTGAAGTTGAGTGTAAGTGCTACTATTATATTCAATTCAGGTAAACTTTTGCGTTAGAGTTAATATTACATCAAATCAAATTGAAGTTGAGTGTGAGATTACTATTATATTCAATTCAGTTAAACTTCTGCGTTACAGTTAATATTACATCAAATCAAATTGAAGTCGAGTGTGAGATTACTATTGTATTCACTTCAGTTAAACTTCTGCGTTACAGTTAATATTACATCGAATTAAATTGAAGTTGAGTGTGAGTGTTACTATCATATTGAATGAAATTAAGGTCGAGTGTGAGCGTTACTATTATCTTAATGCCGACACTATCATCTTAATGCGGGTAGTAATTCAGACTAAAAACCGTGCGCATTTTAAAGCACACTCGTCTGGCTGCAGACATGACAGCCCTGTCGTAGGTCTGACTCAATTCTGTGATGCTCTAAGCTGCACTTAAGTTCACACATGAAATACAATTAAAAAACACAGTGGGAGAAGTAAGTATTGGTACAAATGATTTTTTTTGAATTTTTTTATATAACCTAGTAATAAATGAACATGATTTCCATATATATATATAACTTTATACAGATGCATAAGTAATACTCATACACACAAAAAAATAAATACATATGCATTTCAACGGGTGTAAATAACATTTTTCCATATTAATGGCGAAAAAAGTAATCGTACTGTAAAACAAAAATACATATTGTTTCAACATTTAATACTTTGTAGAATCACCTTATTTGCTTCAACAGCAACCAATCTCATCCTGTAGTTCAGAACTAATGATTTGCAAACATTAATTGGTATTTTGTCCCATTCTTCCTGTCATATGGCCTTTAGATTCGTAATGTTTGTAGGTGCTCTCGATTTTATTGGAATTTTTAAGCACCGCTACAGATTCTCTATTGGATTCAGATCCGGGGACTGACTAGGCCATTTCAGGACATCTACACTATTATCAGCAAACCATTTCTTCGTAGATTTCGATGCGTTTAAGATCATTATCCTGTTGAAAAATTCAATTTGGAGGAAGTTCAAGTTTCTCAACAGAAAGCATTAAGTTTGCTTCTAAAATGTCTTGACATAGTGCGGCATTCATTCTACCGTCTATTACTGATATTTTACCAGGTCCTTTCGCAGAGAAACATCCCCAAACAATGATGTGGCCACCACTAAACTTGACAGTTGGAATGGTGTTCTCTGAGTTGAAGGCTTTACTTTCTCCACAATATAGTTCAGAGAATTATGCCCAAACAACTCAATTTGCTTTCGTCTGTTCATAGCACTCTCTCCCTATACAATTTTTACATTTCCTTATGTTCCCGGACAAATTCTAACCTGGTATCTCTGTGTCTTTTCAATAGAAGTGGAGTTTTACGAGTGGAGCGCGACTTTAGACCATTCCTGTGAATTTCGTTGCTTATTGTCCGTTGGGTTACACAAGTTCCTGACAAACGTAGATTATCCTGCAACTCTTCACGGGTAACCATTGAATTTTGTTCAATTTGACGCATGAATTTCCTCAATGACCGTGGATATATTTTCATTGGAGCACCTGTTCTCCTTTGGTTTTCTACTGTTTTGAGTCTTTTATACATTGCAATGAATGAACTGATAGTAATGAATGGAATATCTAGATTGTCAGCCTTCTTCCTGTAGCATTTACCCTCCTTCCAGAGCTAAACAATCAGTTCTTTTTTCGAATAAGTCAATTCTTTGCCTCTTGCCATGATGAGAACCTTATCGTACGAATGTCAAATGCTAAATGATCTGCTGCTATTTTTCAAGTTCACTATAACTATACTGTTAATATTATTGGAACATTCTAGAATACTTTACTTGATTAATTAAAAATATTATAACAATCTATATGCTTTAAAATTCAAAATGTGTATTATTTTGTACTGTACGATTACTTTTTTCACCCATTAATATGGATAAACGTTATTTACACCTGTTGAAATATATTTGTATTTGTTTATATATATATATATATATATATATATATATATATATATGAGTATTATGCATATGTATAAAGTTATATATATATACATATATATATGAAAATCATGTTCATTTATTACTTGGTTGTATAAAAATTCAAAAAAATTCATGTGTACCAATACTTGTTTCCATCACTATACATGATGAATCATTACAATTAAGACGAAAAATAAAAATGATTGAATTATATGATAAATTATGCCATTATAAGCAAATGCGTCAACGTCTGGAAAGGAACTACTTAAAAATAGGTCGCAGAATATGAATATACATTTTCACATTTACGAATATATATGTATTTCTATTCCAGGAAATGTTTGGAAAATTGCCTACCAATGTTTACATGTTATTTAAATAGTTTCAACAATTGTTTAGAAGTGCTTAAAACGAACTGAGAAAGATTTAGTTTGATTGAAATGACTTGAGACGCTGGTTCCCCAGTAAACCTGTACAATGGCCAGCACGTTTGTGTCCCACAGTCAGCTACATCCTGAAACTTACGAAATAAACTAAGTTGATCCATAAAATGGCCACGCATGAGCAAAACCTGACGTTGCCACATTAACGTCAACATAAAATATAAGAACTCAAATAACGAGCCTCTAAACTATGTCTTTATCACTAATTGCAAGCATACTGCGCAGCTGTGGCTGTAACAGAAAAATTCTTCTTACTAAACCACATTTGACGGTTTGCTGGGAGGCATGAGCATTAACCGCCTAATGACGTCGGTTAGTAGGGGCAACGCACATAAATGGCTTAATTATTAAGTTCTTTGCAGTTCAATAAAGTTTTTATAAAACGAAAATTTTTTACATTTCACGAATAAAATATCTGCACACAGAATATAGACACTTAATTTTTTGCCAGGCAATGATGTAATCCAGATAATTTCTCAATTATGCTTTGAAAACATTCTTCTGAAACTTTCAATGTTCAGTATAAGACAATCAATCATTGTCATGTTTATTGCCGAATCATAGACAATTAACATCGTAACAATCCTATCGAAGATTCTGGTGACATGATAAATGACCCATCGTATAAAAATAACTTCCCAGTTCTGTGAGCACACGTCTGATGATGTCCTCCACGATCAAAAAGTCAAAGCAGCAAAAAGTCTGCGTAAGAACAGGTAGCTGATACTCAAAAATATTTATAACACACTATTTCGGGCAAGCGTCCATGCTGTCCATGGTCAGTCACTGCACCAACTGACCGTCAGCCTAGCAATTGCTTCAGTCAGCTCAGAGCAAAACATCATAAACACATTAGCAGCCTAAGGTCGAGAGGTAGGGCGGATAAAATAAACGGACTTCTGCAATGTTGTGACTCGGAATATGTTGGAGGAGCAAATCTGAGGTGAGTAAGTAGGGGAGACCGGACCTAGCTAGCCTGCCGGCCGCCAAAAACGATAAGCCATGTAGAAAGCAAAGCATTTATCGCTCTGCTATCGCACCTAACAAGTCCTCCATACCAACACGACTAATTGCTTGGCTCTCCGGTCCTCGTACTTCAGCCTCTTCGGACTAACTTTCAACAATAAATAAATCTGGAGATTGAAGTGGCAGCCACTGATAAAAAGAGGCTCCTCTGTAGCTGGTTCTCAATTGACAGAGGAGCAGATCATGGAGGCAGCTATAAAATACGAGGACAATTTGCAGAATTTTTAAAATGTAAACCACATAAGAAAAAATATTGCATGAATAAGTGTTTAACAAAGCTTCACACCGAAAACTAATTTATTGTCTTGAAAATATAATCGTTGAATTCGATCTTTTTCACTCCTAATATGAATACTGACTTTCATGTTTGTTAATGAAAATTCCAGTATTTGAGTGCGTAATCACAGGCTCCTTGTCACTGGGTTAGGTGGAAGTTGCACATCGCCCAGCGTCAGGAACGCTACAGTTGCAAGAGTATTGTCTATGAGAGCGACACAATAATAAGATTTCTGCAGTACATGACATATGTTGTTACGCCCATTCAGAGATCAGGTCGTTCAAACTTCAGAGACCCTACACAAGGTGTGATCATTACACGTGCACAGAGAAACCTATAAAAACTCTCTGTAGGAATATTCCTTTTAGTAGGAACATTGCTTTAAATAGCTATTCACAAATCCGGACTCGTCCCATAATGAAAAATAGAACACAATCTGAAGAACATCATCCGCTAGCTCACCATATCGGATTACCAGTACGATTCACCAATTACAAAAGATTATGAACGGCTAAAATCTGAACACAAGCATCTACTCACTCAAGAACTGCATTGCAAAAAAGTGGCTATACATTACTGAGCAATGAGAATACTCTATTGATTTTTCTTTTGAAAACATAAATGATTTTTAATTTCAGATGCTGTCACATGATGAGCGAGGACGCACATTATTGTGGAGATTGGTGCTTATGCGACTATTAGACTGCACTTTGAAGTTCACTTCAAGTCAGTGATTAGCATTGTGCGAATAGCTTCATTGCTTGAACATATACTGTATGATGCCATACATTCTAATCTACAAAACTTCAAGACAATATCCTTCTTATTGTAAAAAATGTATACCGCTGCAATTGAACCAAATAAGTTTCAAAAATATACCAGCATTGTATCGGAAAGGCACAGAAATTTAAAAACAAAAGTATTCCACAGAATTAAATTCGAGCAAGTCTCGTTTTTAGAGTACCATATAAGCCTACCGTACGTGAGAGAAAGAAAATTGGAAGCTCGCAGGACCTCGCCATTGATGAGTGATATGTGCCATGACTGAGAGTCAGTGCACTCCCACCAGGTAGTAGTTTTACGCAATAATTCTAGAAATGTATGCAGTTACGTAATGCCATCTACTAGATTGTGAGCTATTTTAATTTGCTAGAATAAAAAAATATTACCTACTAATACTAAAAAAATGAAAAGTATACATGGTATTTAATGATTAATGTTGCAACTTTTAGCGCCCATGTTTAGTAAACAAACAAATGTTTACGAATGAGACAAAAGTAAATAGTAGTCCTAAATGCAATAATTGGCAACTCATATATTTTATTCAATATGTTCTTTATCTGCGCAATATAAAGCTAAAAACGTTAAGAGAATGACCTCAACGAGTCATGAATAACTTTTTGAAAAATTTTGGCTCATTCCTTTTTGAATTTCGACTTCAGTGTTTCCAGTTTTTGGTGGCGTGGCTCTGAAAACTAACCCTCCAATATAGACGCCGTAATCGAAAGGATTCAGGTCTAACGATGAAGGAGGCCATTCCTGCATCGGAATAAAGCGGGGAATATTGAATACCAACCCTACCTGCGTTTTCTTAGTTCTATGTGAGGGTACCAAGTCTTGCTAAAATGATCACTGGCGTTTTTTAAAATGATTTTTAGCCCAATGCCACAATGATTCCGTAAATAATGTCGGTGGGTTAATTTTATTGCTCAATTTTAAACCTTCTTCCACAAAAACGAATGCACTTGCTTTGGTTTCTGTAATCGCGGCGCAAACCACTGATGCTGCTCTTTGTCTTCAAGTGACAACCTGGGTGTCAACCTCACCCGTCCCAGACCAAAACTGATAATTTTGTACGTTAAATTTTTGCAGGACATAAAATTTTCTTGTCACTGAATACAAGGTTCTGTAGCGTACCTTTGTGGATACGAACAAAGATTCCAGCTCTCGAAAAATGTTTGTCCACAGCTTTCGTAGATAACAGCTGCTTCTTTTGATGTTTATAAAAAAGTCTTAAAGTTTTTGCATAGAATGGACATAGTTCCGAAAGAAACATTCCTCTCCTTCGTCAAATTTCTGAGGGATCCCCAAGAGTTTCTTCTGAGTTTTTTTCCGGTGGATTTCACCAATTTTGAAGTTGGTCCTGGTAGTCCGAGGACGACCTTGTCCAAGCCTATTCTTTAATTGTCTAATTTCTTTGAACCGCTTTAACGTTCTAAAGATAAGCATTCTGTTAACTTTGAAGATTGTGGGAATAACCGTTCGAGATTTTCTCTTTTCATCCAACCCTACAATACATATTTTTTGCCTAAATCTTTAGCCATTATACTAAATTGAAAAATGGAATATTAATGTAATCAATTGACTTTAAATTTGAATGTAAAGATAATTTTTGAAAATCTTGTATTGTACAATTGCATTATCTATAAAAACGTTTTGGACAGCATAAAATTCTGGTTGGAAGTTGACATGAGGTAAAATTTACGTTAATTTATATAAAATCTCGTCTTCATCCACTCAACGATCATTCTTTTACAACAAACTAAATATTTTCAATCTTCCCGCTGTTGTGAATTCAAATATAGGGTAAGCATCTTGCAAGCATTATTCTACAACCTCAGTAAACAAAATCGCCGCAAAAATTTTGCTCAGGCTTTCACTTCTAAAACACTTTACATTAAGAATATCGCCCAGAACATCTTTAAAGTTTCCAGACATATAATTAGTTTGGCTTAGACAACTACTTGAACCAAAGGCATTCATATCCTACGGATTTGTATGCCTGATTGTAATACTTGAGGATTCCTTTAGAACAACAGTCATTACACGAGTTGAGGTGTACATCCTAGCATCAATACAGCCCATCTGCTCACGACCACAACATAAAATTTTGTCAGCCAACTAACAAAGGCAATGCCAAGTTGCACATGTGGGTCGGACTGGATCAGCAGCTTCCCTGAAGTAGGTCATGTCCCAGAAGTTTTCGAGTCCACCTAAGTCGGATAAACTTGCACCGTCACGCTCAGACTCCCGATGCAGCGCACTGCATCCTACAGATCTTGTGTGTACAACGGCAAGAAGTAGCTCAAGTTGTACGAAGTGGCATAAATCAAATTTATGCGTACTTCAATCGTTTAATAGTTCGCATGCAGCTTTCACATACCAAAAGGAAGCAGTTTAATTTTTTTACTGATACTTCACACAGACTTTTCAGAGCATTCCTTCTGCACATCAGCTGCTTTCTTCCCTAGGCTCAGTATAAACATCATATGCTTA
The DNA here is from genome assembly GCA_006783055.1 of Trinorchestia longiramus. NCBI lineage: Eukaryota > Metazoa > Arthropoda > Malacostraca > Amphipoda > Talitridae > Trinorchestia > Trinorchestia longiramus. The sequence continues at coordinate 67,178 of VCRD01000726.1, read as the reverse complement.
TCCTATCGTGGACAACAACAACATTGAGAATAAGTCCATGCTCTCTGGAAAGGTTAAAAGGCATTCGAGTACGGATTTACGTTTAGAAAACTTATCGTCAATTATTAATTACTGATATACGTAAGATATAAAATAAAAACTTTCATATAATTTTCTTGAGGAATGCAGCATTTAGCTTCAATAACTGCCAATGCATGAGATTAAAATCGTATTTGATAGTTGTATGTATGTTTCAAATTAAATGGCTCGTTCAAATTAAACAATTCTTTGATAAGAGCAGTTTTCGAATAATGTTTGATCTTATGCGGGGTTCATTGATAACAATTCACCCGTGGTAATCAATGGATTAAGATCAGGAGAGTTACAAGGCCAAATGCAGGGGGTTATATTTCAATAACAAATTCCAGCGGTCCGTTCCTGCGATATTTCAGCCTTATGTTATGGTGCCGAGTCTTACTGAAACACAGATGAGAAGAGAAGAGAATAGAATAAAATATGTGAACAAAAACGAGCCGTTTGGTCCATTCTTGTGTTACTACCAGAGTCCTATGCCGTTAAAATTAAGGCATCAATCACACACATGCAAGTCAATGACATACAAACGTTTCATTTACGTACACGCGATTTAATCACACACAGGTATTTCAGTCACGCACACACATCACAATCATACTCAGGCCTCAGGAGTTAAGAAGAATACATAATCAATACTTAATAATACGCACTAGGGGTTCCAATATTGGTCGAGATCATTTTTGAATGTGTTCTTGGAGCCAGCAGAAACTATATTTTCAAACAGGTCGTTTCGGGTTCCGGCAATTTTAACTAGAAAGAAGTTTACAAGTAGAAAATAACGTTTCTGACCGTTATTTCTGGTTCCCACGTTTTCGTCTGTCGAAAGCTTTTCCAGAGTAACGTCGTTAAAGCCGTTGAGATACCGGGTGTGGTGATAAAAACTGAACAAATCCTAAATTTAAATTCTAACCTAGGTACCTCATAAACTCCCCGACCAAAGTAGGCAAAATTTTCAGGTAATAAAAATACCGGTCTAATCTTAAATTTTATTCAATATAACCGACATCCGCAGGGATGATGTCCTCGAGACGGCGCCTGAAGGTTTTACAGGTCTTGACAACATAGTCCTTGTTCATGGTCATCCAATCCCGGTCAACGGATACTTTAAGGGCGGTGATGTTTGGGTGGAGATCGTGGCAGGCCTTGGCTTCAATGTTTCTTCCCGGTCAACTGTCCAATTCTTCTCATCTGAGAAGATGATCACCCGACCAGGTGGAGCAAACTTAGGAGCCTTCATGAGCTTCTGGCAACGTTCAAAACGCTTGGCGCGAATGTCTGGTGTGAGCAGCGGTTTCTCAATAATGACAAGACTTGCCTTCCAGATTTGCGACTGCTCGTCCAACTGTGGCTTCTCCAACCCCGAGCCTCACGGCGTGTTGGCGCATGGACGTCAAGAGACTGCGTCAAATGGTATCTCGTAAGCCGTCTCGATCTATAACACTCTTTCGACCACTGCCAGCACGTCTGATCACTTAGACAGTTGTACGGGACACCCCGACCAGATTTGCGACCTCACTCACTTTGATTTCTGTACGAAGAAGTGCAGACACCTCCATTCTTTTATCTCCCTGGGAAACCATTTTGAAGTACACAACAATTACAAAGCTTTATCTTCAAGGTCAAATGAACAGGCTTTCGGATGATGTGCGGCAAAGCAGGATAAGAGTTTCCAAACAATCGAGATTTTTGATTAAAAGTGTGTTCAGTTTTTTCGGCCCACCCGATATTTATAGGTTTTTATGAGTTGTCCATGCCTTCTTCTTTGTTTTAGGGTAATGAGTTTAATCAGCTGAAGACGCCTTTCGTAGCTAAGATTTTGGAATTCGGGAATTATTTTCGTTGTTTTACGCTGCATTTTCTCCATTTTAGCAATATCTCTTCGTAGGCTAAGAGATTAGAGTTGGACTGCATATTCCAAATGTGACCGGACTAATACTTTTCAGAGTGATACTATTATGTTCTTTAGCCTGTATTTACAGTTCCTCGCAACGAAACCAAGGATTCTACCCACACTTATGGCACTGTTTTCTGCGTGTGTCATGCTTGAGATTTTCAGTAATGATGATACCAAGATCTCTTTGTTTCTGTACTGCTTCAATAGGTGTGTCATTCATCTTGTATTTGAAATGCCAGTTACTAGCACCAACGTGCATTACTGAACATTTATCAATGTTGAAGCTCATTTGCTAGGTCTCGCTTCGTTGCTGTAGACAATTGAGGTCTGATTGAAGTTACTCTGTCTCTTTCGGTGAACGCACTGCGGCAGAGTTTCATTTCGTTAGCGAATTTGTTGATTTTACTGATGATTCCGAAGTCAAGGTCGTTGATGTAAATGATGAAGCGCAGCAGGCCTAAAACGCTCCTTTGAGGAACACCTGATGTTACATGCTTCAAATCACTAGCTTGATCTTGAATCATCACTTGTTGAGTGTGACCACGGTTTTTGAGTTTTCGTTTTTGGCGTGAAGGCGTCTTGTTATACGAACTTAATGTAATCTTTTTACTGTTTTACTGATGAAAAGTGACAGACTAATTTGGCGATAGTTATTGGGTTCTTGTGTGTTCCTCTTTTTGAAAATACGAGCGACATTCGACTTTTTCCAATCCTCCGGAACAGTCCCAGTTTCGAGGTGATTGAGGTGCATGTGTGTGATTTATGTCTGTACTTTAGACAGTATGGAAATTAGGTAGTAACCAAAGAATGGACCGAATAGCTCGTTCCTAATTCCATATCATATTATGTTTTATTTCGTATGTTATTTATTTAGGGTTTAACAACTGTTTCCAGAACCTGATTGTAAGTAGTAGCGTAAAGTAAAGAGGCTTTACTTATGCTTCATTGCTTTGGGGACAGAAACTCATGGAAGGCCGTGGCAAAATTATACTTTCATTTTTCTGGATCCATGTATTAACAAATTTAGAAGTATGCTTGGGCACACTGTCGTCCTGGAATTTGAATCGCCGGCCGAACCCAAGATTTTAAGCCAACAACGCCTAATTTTCATTCAGTATCGTGATGTAGTAATCAGATTTCATTACACCGTTGATTGCAATTAAATTTTTAGTCTCACTTGAACTGAAACAACCCAAAAACATGTTTCCACTTTCATGTTTACCTGTTGCACTGCGTTCTTGGGGAGAAAAGTCTCACCTTTCTGACCCAAATCTATTTTTACATCATTATTTTCCAATATTTCAAATTTTGTTTTCTTACTCCATAGTGTCCGTTTCCATAAGCAATTTTTTTGTCAAACATAGCTTTGGCAAAATTTTAGCGTGCTGAAAGATGCGGTTTGGGAAGAGACGTTCATCGTGGTCTCTGCCCGTGCCATTCCAATGTAAACAACGTTGAATAGTACAAGTACTTACGCTGATACCCTGCATATCTAAGTCTTTGGCAGTGTCTCAATACAACTCTTGGGTTAATATTTTTTCACGACATACGAGGGATGATTTATTTGAACCTTCGATTAAAATTTGATTACTAAAAGTACTGCAGGGTTTTACTTATTTCTCTACATAATCGCCAAAACGGTTGGGGCATTTGTGAAATCGTGACACAACCTTCTCGATGCCTTCTTTAAAAAAGTTAGCCATCAGTGAGAAGAGATACGTCTTGACAAAGTTATCTGGAAATACCTGGAAAATTTTCAGGAAGTTGTTAACCTTCGTTTGGTGTTGACACCTGATCAACAAGCTGAACGAAGCCTACAGTAGCGACAGACTTGCATCCTCGTTCGTCATGGACGTTGATTTGACCTTCCAAGTTTTTTATACCATTCACGTACACTATCCTCACTCATAAAGTTGACACCGTACAGTTTGCTTTCCTGCAAAACTACATCTTTTTGCTTGTAGAAATTGGATTACACTTCGTAACTCACATTTGGAGCGAACATAGGTCATAGTGCCCATGAGTAATTGCCCGTATATTGGCTACGACTGACTCATTGGAGCTGACAACGGAAGAGGCTGTGATTAGGGAGATGCACAATTGCGCGACACGCAAATCTGGCTCCCGCGTATTTCGCGCTTACTTAGAAGCACGATCGAAGGTCGAAAAAACAACCCTTGTAGTTTATTTGCAGCTCATGGTGACAATTTCGACGGTCTTCTGCGCCCAAGCAAAGTCGCTATTGTTCCAAACTATTTAAACTTCTTTATGACATATCGTACGGTATATAGAGGGATAACTAAGCATTTTAAAATAATTTTTTAACTATTATCAGACCTGTGAGAATCAATAAATTTTTACTTCAAATCACTGCTGAGCTCTTAACTACCCTGCCGTCAAAATAAGAAAGACAATGATGATGATTAGTGTACCAAGTTACGAGTATGTTCGTTACTGGAACTTTGTAGAATATTCTGGTAAATTAATACTGTACAATGCTCTACTCATGAAACAAAAAGATAAATTCCTTATAATTACATAAATCGATACCTCTAAAACTGTATTGTTTTATTTTCCGAGTATTTTTGCGAATTCCTTGTTTACTTGATGTTCCTGTTACATTAGTTAAATTAAATTTATCATTCTGAAAATCGAATTTTAAATTCCTTTTCATGTGTATACTAACATATAGAGAGTTTGGAATTATACAATTACTGAGTTCTAAAAAATTACTTGCAGTTTTCAACGCTGGTGGGTGTACGTATAATGTCGTTGCTAATTGTAGGCTCGCTGCAGCTTTTCTCACGATAGTTGATGTAGAAATACTTATTTTATTGCAACTTATTGGGATATGCAAGGATTTGTCGT
>VCRD01000726.1:28339-61978 GCA_006783055.1 Trinorchestia longiramus | reverse complement strand
TCAAATACGTCAACGCAAACTCGCAGGAAGGTTTTACAGATGGCAGCACCATTGAGTTGAGGTGAGAGAACTGCATTACTTTGTAGTAGTATAAAAACAGAGCCTCACGATTTACCATTATTTCTGTGATTTCTGCAGCGTACGCTGAAAATGATCATCACAGGAATTATGTAAAGTGTCATGGCACGAATTGTAAGTGCCACTGAGTGCACCGAAAAACGAGAAATAACGTGGTAATATATGTACAGTAGCGTACAGAATATTAGGGACAATATGAACAAATTCTCTAAATAATTTATTGTAAAAAAGTACACCACATACATTCATAAAATTGTACACACAATGAAATATACAGTTCATATGTAGTTCTAAGAAATTTCAGAGCACTTGAACAAGTATTTTGTCAATAGTTCGATATTACATTTTAAACAATAAATTTAGCTCTGTTTAAAAGTTAAGGGCACCATGTACAACATTCGAATTTGTCCATATAATTCTTCTTGTAACTCTTGTAACACTTCAATCCTCATTAAAGACTTGTAACAACGTAATCATGGTGTAAGGCGACGCATTATTGGAACAAAAAAAATTTAACATGGCTCCCGTTACACGTCAACAGGTGGATGTCGCTATCAGAGATTTCTAATACCATAAGAAGATACCAAAATATTGTTCTACGGATTGTGGTTCGGTATAAACAGTATGGAACTGTTGATGCTACACTGAAGACTGGAAAACCTCCCAAAACAACGCCGAGAGAAGATTAGCAATTGTAAGAAAAAACATGAACGAGTTTCAACACTGCTGCTCAAATTTCTCGTGAGACAGGTGTCATGTCTGGTGTTACGGTGTCTCGGTCTACTGTTTCACGTCGACTTCAACAAGCTGGCTTGAAATCAAGCATCCCTACGTAGAAGCCTTAGATCTCAAAGAAGAACCAGAAAGTGAGAGTTGTGTTTGTTTAAGAGCATGTTGTTTGGTCGAATGATAAGAGGTCGAAAATACACTTTAATGATGAATCAAAGTCCAATATTTTCGGTTCTGGTGAGAAAGGACACGTTAGACACGAAGTAGGGGAAAAACTATTTTTGAACTGCGTCAAGAAAATTGTTAAGTTCGGAGGAGGTAATGTAATCATTTCTGCTGCTGGACCTGGCTGGCCCCATCGTTCGTCAGCATGGAAGTGTTAACTTCAGAAGTCTACAAATAGCTCCTTCGTTAACATGCACTCCCTATCTACGAGTAACTGACCTTCAACCTCCGATTTTCATGCAGGACAACGCTCTTTGCCACACTGCTAAGAAAGTTAAAACCTTCTTAGAAGATGAAGAGATCGTTCTAATGAGCTGGAGGAGGAGGCCTGACCTCAATCCAATTAAGAACGTTTGGAAAATAATGGGAGACCGCACTCAAAGAAGAAACCCAACAAAGGTGGAAGAATTGTGGACATTTTTGGAGTATGAATGGAAGAAGATAACTCTTGAATTCTGTACAAAATTAATAGACTTCTGTGGCGGAAGATGCAATAAAACAGTGGTTCTTAACCTTTTTGCCGCTATTCTTCCCTAAATGATCAATAATTCAGCTATTTCCCCCTTGTTTCTTTTATATTTCTGTTCTATTAAAAAACTTTATTTTTCATTTTTAAAATAATTATCCCAATCCAGTATATGTGGAAACTCGAGAATACGGTAAACTAATAATGGGTAAGAATATCAATATATATGGGATATACTACACAAATGAACAAACAAACACTAATTTACCAGTCCAAAGACAGCCACCTGCATTTAGCTGCAAAAATTGCAGTATTAATAAACACTTTGCTAAAAGCAGCTAAATATAAAAACGCTACTTATAAATCATTTTGTTACTAAGAAATAACATGGACCAAAAATTAACACACCTGGAATGGTTTATTACTTATCCATTAAAGGTAGAAAACTGCAAGAACAAGTAAAATAACATCCAACCGATCCACGCGCAACACCACCTACGAGTTTAAAACGCGGTTGATTCAACTGTCATATTCCCACCATAGAGACAGAATGCCCTGTACTACAGCCCTAATTATTATGTAACAAATTTTGGTATGTGCCATATATGATACAATATGAATTGGATGGTAATATATGAAATGCTACAAAATACTTAAAATTAAAAATACTAGTATTGACATTTAATATTCTTTTTTTAGTCCTTCCATTCCCCTCTGAAGCCCTTCCATTTCCCCCAAGGGGGAGTTCCCTCCTGGTTGAGAACCAATGCAATAAAGTGATCAATAGCAAGGGAATGTTCACAAAATATTAAGTTTATTGCCTTTATCCCTATATATCATATATATATATATATATATATATATATATATATATATATATATATATATATATATATATATATATATATATATATTTATATGTATATCAAATTTCAAGATGGTGTTCCTTAATTTTTGAATTTGGATAAATTTAATGTTTGAAGTGTAATATCGAATTATTAATAAAATATTTCTTCAAATGCTCTGAAATGTCTTACACAATTAAATTGTAAATTTAATTGCGCGTAAAATTTCATCAATGTATGTCTCGTACATTTTTTACAATAAATTATTCAAAGAACTTGTTCTCACTGTCCATTATATTCTGCGCACTACTGTAGAAGTGAAGAAAATAAAGATCCGTAAGATAAAATAGCACATAGTCCGATGCGTTAATCACTGCACCGCAAGATCCCTGAACAAGATGAGACAGAATCAAATGAACACTTCATTACCACTAAAAAGAATTTACAGATTCCTGTGGGCACATCAACGGAACAAATCTGCACTGCACAGTCATGCGTGCGGTCAGTCAATTAGGTAAGTCAAGTCAGTGAACAACAACACCTGCACCGCTGTTGTGCTGCGTCTGCTGAGTGATGTATTATGCATACGTCGCAGGCAACGCTTAGGTTATTTAAGCTTCACCTGCCACTGGGCACGGTGTCACCTGCCACTAAGCACGGTGCCACATACCACTGGACATTGTGTCAGCCGCCACTGAATACGTTGCCAGCTGCCACAGAGCAGGAGCCAGCTGCCACAGAGCAGGTGCCAGCTGCCACAGAGTAGTTACCAGCTGCCACTGAGCAGGTGCCAGGAGGCAACGAGGCGTAGTGTCACCACCAGTCCGGTAGCGCTCATTACACTCCAGCAATTCATTAGAACCTCTACTTAATACTTGTCGCCCGGGTTTTTCGAGCGACTCTGATATTTAGGAGACACAGACCTGATAAGAGACTGGGACGGCACCGGCCCAGCTAACGAGGACGCCGTCAACGAAGCACGGCCAAATCCTACACAAAATCAGCGAGCCACATCGTGTTTTTCAGACTTTGCTACCGCAGTAGGATAAACACTGCGGTAATGATCTATCTTTCTCTGTGTTCTAAGTTTCCGAGCCTGCTAATAAAGGTATAACAATCTGATAAGAAAAGCGTCTACGGCGCTGGTACACCGGTGCGGGCGCAAGTCCTACGAAGACTTAACGACCACATTCATAATGAGTTGCCTTTTCCACGCGTTTTGACTGCGACACTTTGCTGGATGGAATACAAAATTCGCGAGTCGTTTTTAAAGCACCGAGGGAAGACAGAATTTCGAATCAGGTCACTCAAAATTTGAATTATGGATCTCGAAATTAAACGAAAATATTAACGTGTCTTTGCCTGGACCTCAAAATTTTATTTCTGTTAAATAAATGCGGTTCATTTCGGCATAATAGATTTGTACCAAAATAAGGAGCCTGCAATAATATTCCGTCTCACTCACTGATGCAAAGAAAGAACAAGAAAAATAAAATAAAATACACTCTTGCTTACTATGTCATTCTGCTTGGCCAATTAGCGGCAGCATTTAAATAAGTATTCTAAGTAAGCAGGGTTAAATATCGTAAAAAGTGTGCTCAAAATTCTGAAAGTTTTAATGAGCACAGCAAGTAACTGGCGCTAACTATGGACTCTAGTTCAATTACAGGTTGACGCAACGGAGCAGTAGGGAGCTGCTGAGCTGTCGCTATGGTGACGGTAGGAAAAACTTTATCCGCGACAAAGAGCAGAACTTAAATCAAGAGGGAGAACGTCACCTTATCTCGAGGCTTGGCTTAAGATTATCCCAGGGAACTGATTTAAGAGAGTTTATAATGCATAGGAATGGTGGCACCAGAGAGAAAAGAGTCGGTGATAAAGGCACCTTGAACTACCGCGCAAGACGTTAAGAGCTGCACAAGCAACGCTTCTTGCGCAGGGCAGCGAGGTAATAGGGGTCTAATTACCATAGAAATGAATTGCTGAATGAATAACAACACGGCCAATACATCAATGAAGCACTCGGTGAACTAAATAGTAGAGCAAACTAGCAACGTGCACGTTTAAAGACTCACGACTTCTACTCGCGTTTGTCTTGATAAAATTAATTACAAGCTTCAGAATTTGTGCGACGCTCTTTGCGTCAAACGTTCAGAAATGCGAACATATGGAATGCTTAATTTCTATGAACCATATTTGTGAATTTAATATCGACCGTAAAACGCCACCAAAAAGTCTAGTCAAATTCTGCACTATCATGCCATGATACTTCATTCGTAAGGAAAATGAGTGAAAAAAATGAAAATATCGGATTTGCAATTTGCTTTAATTTAGCCCATGAGAAGGTTGTTATTAATCGAAGCTATTTTGTATTTTTGTAGTTATGCACGTACTAATATGTTATTGAAAACTCCCTGAAGACAAACACAGGTGAGTGGTGTAAAGTCATGTAACGTAATACTTGACACCTTAAGTTAAAGCATCCTTCCGCTCAAACTGAGCATCTCACTGAATTATTATTATAATTTTTTCTACTATCATGATATTTGTGGTTTAGCTCTAGCAACCACAATGCACCTCCCTGCAGGGGGAGTGGTTCACTGTAACGGGATGGAAAAATGGAAGCTTTTGTTCCATTCAATAAACCACCAGATCCACAGCAGATTCCAGAGTAGAGATTCGCTGAAATGTTGTGGGATGCAGCGACAGAAGTGAAACAGAGAACACATCTTCAAGTTAAAAACACTTAACACAATAGTTCATCGTCATAAGTTTTTTGAACTCTATTTTGAACTAATAATTTCGTGCTCTCTTTTATTAACAAATAAAAAACTTCCGTCTTTTCCCTTGCAAAAAATAAGTTTGATTTCGAGCGTCTCATTCGTATCTTGAGGATAATTAAGTACAAAGGTCATTCAGTCCGCGGGCAAGGACTACTATAAACAGGACGTGCACGGTCATATAGTGGACTACGTTAGCGGAGGCCAGTTCACTGAGCTCAGTTAGTCACCAGCTGTCACAGTGCGAACATTGTCGTAGTCTGTCGCTCGGTTTGAATCGGACATTGTGGTCTGTTTCGAGGCACATTGCTGCATTTCTAAGTGGATACTGTTTGTTTACAAAGTTTATTTCTAATTATAAGTATTAAAAATGCCAAACAAGTATGGGGTTGTGAACTGTCGGGGTACTTACAATAAGGAGAACAGGCCCCGCGTGTTTCGCCTGCCGAAAGAGCAGTCTGAGTGACAGAAGTGGCTTGATGTTATTCCACCTCGTGAAAACTTTGTTGTTAATCCAGACAAGTTTTTCATTTACGAGATACACTGGGGTGCTGACCCACCTTTGATCAAATTGTGTGGTGGTTCAATGCGACCTGGAATCCCTCCCAGGATCTTCAATGTGCCTGTTTCATGTTTGCCATCTCCAAAACCTGCACCTCGACAGTCGAAAGTGGAAGACCAACAACTGAGGTTTTTTCTTCAGAAGTATAAGATTACTTCATTTGATGCTTTCAAACCTGAACGTAACCTGCAGAAGCAGTACAAGAACTTGATTATTTCAAGATCGAAAGAAAGGTTTGTGTGTTTGTTCATGACTGACAACTTCAGTGAATGCAGCCTGTCTGTGACTGTCAAAAACAAGCCCACTTTGTGTTCCCCACTAACGCTCAGTGCGTTCAAGAACGGCATTAGTGTACCACTGTTTAAGACATTTCATCCCAACAATGGTTTGAGATTGTATACTCAGTTCGACGAAACTGTGCGCTTGGCAATGAACTATGACAACCCGTTTGACAAAACGATCCAAAGTGTTGTCACTCTTCTTCAAGCTCACACATCAGCCTGTGTCGACACCGAGAAGGAGAAAAAGTTGGTATTTTTGACACGTCAGTTGGAACTTTTATCACAGAAGCAGTTTTCCAGGAATGATTATTGTTTTGTTCTTCAATCATACCTAAAGTGTAATCATGAACAGCCCACAGACTTTTTGGTGCTGCCTTGCAAACGCAAGCTGCAGTACATCACTTCATCTATTGACAAGGACCAGGTGCTGAGGGAAACATTTGACAAAGTCCAGACACTGCAGCAGAAGAATGTGTTTCTCTTGGTAGATGAAGTACAGATTCGCCTGAATGCAGAAGAATGCAGTCCTCCTTCAGATCTCTGTAAAGAAGGCCAGGTTGGCTGACTAATTGCTGTAGTATGGTAGGTTTTTGCTTCTATGTCTGTTTGTTTATTTGCGTGAATGTTTGTATGTTTGTTTGTTTGCATTGCAAAAAGTTTAACTATAATCCATTTTGTAAAGTTTAAAACTGCAGCAACTCGTCTTTCTATAAAGTGGCCACTAAGCTCATACAATAATACATGTTAAGTCCGACTAAAATTGGTATTTCAAAGCATTACAGTGCTTTAAACGTTTTAAAATTCACTGTAAAACCTTATTATCCCTTCTATTGCTTGAAAGAAGTAATTTTTTATTAATTTGTCCAATAGAAAATGTTATGTTACTAAGAATGCAATGGCCTCCGCCAGCGTAGTCCACTATACGGTCGTGCACGTCCTGTTTATAGTAGTCCTTGTCCGCGGGTCATTTTATGTGGGGTCATTTCTCACGGGGACATCCTGTACCTGGGTCATTCCGTACAGAAGTCATTCCGTACAGAAATTATCTTGTACGGGGTCATTCCGTAAGGGGGTTATTTCTTACGGCGGTCATTCCGCACAGGGGTTATTTCGCACGGGAGTCATTCCGTACAAGGGTTATTCCGTACAGGGGTCATTCCGTAAAGGAGTTATTTCGTACAGAGGTCATTCCGTACAAGGGTCATTTCACGGAGAGTTTATTCCGTACAGAAGTCATTCTGTACGTGGGTCAGTCCGGTTCAGTTTTCTAAGAAAGAAATGAAAATTTAAACGAAAGTTTCTACTGGATTTCTTCCTTAATTTTGAAGAGAATTTTCAACAGCTCTTGAAAATACATGCAGTAATTTGTTGCAGTCGACGTGCACAAATAATCTATTGTCTTAATGTAATCATTCACACACTCTTACGAGAAGTTAAGCGATCCCTAAATGTAATCAAAATGCAAAAAATAATACATATGACTAATTGTAACCCGAAGTAAACATATTTAAATTTGTTACAATATTCCTACAGTATCATAATGTCACTCACTATATCTAGTTGGCACCTTAGATCGACATCAAGATATTCGGTTATGAGTTCAGGAACAGAAACGAGACCGTTTAGACGCGATCGCTTACACGTCGTGTGCCAGCTAGCCTACAACATAGGAAGGAAAGGTAACACGTAATGAATTCATGCATGCAAATTGCAGTCCTAGCCGTGGTTGGCTGCGGGCACCTTCAACTAGTTCTCTTTAAGCCTAAAAACATGGTGACCACAACGATGCCAATGTGAAAAACTTGAAGTAATAAATAAAATGTATCACCTCAAGTTTCCATTTGAAAGTGTTCACAAGAAGGCACTGTAGCGCAATCAATATAGAATGAAATTTGGCAGATGTACAGTAGACGTCTATTTGTACTCACAAGCGACACTACTCCAAGCCAATTCAGTGTATAATCGTTCATGAAGCAGGTTAATTCAAAATAATTATGAGCAGCAACAGAACACAGCCTCAGGACAACAGCAGAGAAACGGCAGCAAAGTTTTATGTTTAAAGAGCACTAGCGTACACTTTACGACCAATTTATTTACCTGAAGGCTTGTAATGTGTTGGCATCCGGAGCAATGCCATATTTTTGGTCGACCAATTTGTCGCATCATTTGTCAGGCGTTTGTGGCAGCCGAATTTTTAGCAAAACTATCCAGACAATTTGTCTCATCCATTTAGTGTGTAGAGCGAAGAATTTGAGTGGTTTGAATGCTAGTAATTTGTCTTCTTTGCCAAATGCGAGCTCACGAATTCCAGTGGCTCTATCACCCACCGTCAGCCTCCCAGATAACGAACATAAAAATTCTTTAAATTAGCGCACTTATCTCATCTATTGTGAAGTACCATGTTAGAAAAAGAAAAAGATTCTCCAAAACCAAGCAGGCTCCTGGAAAAAAGAGATGATTAGCATTCCATTGAGTAAGGGACGCACTGATAAGAAGCTCCAAAGAAGTGCCGGCGCTAAGGTGCACAGATTCTCGCAAAGGCGCCGGGATTATTCGGTAGCTAGGAAGCATGCTGGACTGATAGCACCTCATGCAAGATTTGGTCGCTAGTAAGCATGCTGGACACATAAAACACTAGTTAAAATTTGGTGGCTAGGAAGCATGCTGGACAGAAATTCTTTTAAAGTTTCGGTAGCTAGGAAGCATGCTGAACAGATAACACTCTATTCAAGATTTGGTAGCTAGGAAGCATGCTGAACACATAGCACGGGCGTACACTAGAGCGCTCCCGCCGTTGTTCCAAATTTTGACATCTGGGCACATTCAAAGATCCGACAGTTTTACAACACTAAGAGCTAATCTTTAAATATATGTGCATACATTGATTTCTGAAAAATAGTTTGTGATCTGATAGACTAAAAAAGAGCTCAACACAACCGAGTCTTATACTCTTACAATACTACGTCTTCGTAAAAGAAAATTAGAGGATCTTCATACTCCGGTGTGTTCGTCGCATTTCCTACACTAATTTCAATTTATTCGAGGGAAGTTTTAATTTGGACAACTTGAAATGGGAGGGCGAGAATCGGACATCAACAACTTTAGAATTTTAGAATGAACATGATAGTTACTATTCTTTTCGCTGCCGTTACTTATAGCACATCGTATTTTTCTAGGAAGAAAAACTAAATACAGGGCGGGCTAGAAAGGATGCCCCATTAAATAACTTTTATAATTCAAAAACTATTTGGGATAGAATATAAAACTTTATGTCAAAACATTTATTAGATTTATGAATTTTACTAAGAAATAACATTTAAATGTGGAAAACAATCTCTGCTAAGTGACGCCCTTTTTCACGACAGCACATTTCTAACATTTTTTTTTTAATTTTCTGTAACCTTCGTTAATGTGTTGCTGTTAAGTTGCCTGATTTTCTCTTGGATATTTCTCTTTAATTGAGCGGTTGTGGTAGGTTTATTGATGTAAACTTTTCCCTTAAGGAATCCCCACAGATAAATGTCAGGTATAGTTAGGTCCGGGGATTTAGGCGGTCAGTTAACATCACCATGCCGAGAGATAATTTTTTACGGAAACAAGCGATTTAAAAGAATTATTGTTTCTCTCGCGGTGTGACTCGTGGCGCCATCTTGTTGATACCAAATGTTTCTCAAATGTCTTGCTTCAAGTTCACATTCAAGAAAAGTACTGATCATATTTCGACATCTTTCTCCAGCGACGGTCACAGCATTACCCATATTGTTTTCGAAAAAAATATAGCGCAATGATTTCATCGGCCATCACACCACACCAGACAGAAACTTTCTACGAATGCAAAGGCTTTTCAACAAATTGTTTAGGTTGTTGCTGCGCCCAGATACGACAATTTTGTTTGTTCACATATCCTGAAAGATGAAAATAGTCCTCGTCGCTCATCATTAAATTTTTAAGGACATCAGTGTTATCTCTTATGATATTTAATATTTCATGTGAAAATTGCAACCTTGATACATAGTCGGTATCATTTATATGTTGGGTTAGTTCCAATTTGTAAGGAAATATTTTAAGATATTTTTTCAAAATTCTTCTCAGCGATGATCAACTGATGTTCAGTTGTGTTGAACGTTTTCTTGTCGAGACCGTACCATCCACATGAAGACAGCGACACTCTATCAATGTTTATTTGATTTCAAATTGAACGGTTTCGACAAGTGGTTTATTGTTAGATAACGAACCCGTGCTTTCAAATGTTCTTATCCATCTTCTCAGTGTCTTGCGATCAGGTTGATGATCCATTCCAAAGTAACTGTGTAAGCTCTCCGTGCTCTCACAAAAGACGATTCATTTTCCAAAAATTGCTTGACGAAAGCGATCCATGTTTCTTCAAAATTCATTGCGAACAAATAGGGTTTAATATCCTTGTACTATTAACCTATATGCGGTTGTGTATCTAGGCTATATAATTAAATGTTATTTAAAAATAAAATCCATAAATCTAATAAATTTCTTGACATAAAGTTTTATTTTCTATCCCAAATAGTGTTTGAGTTATAAAAGTTCTTTAATGGGGCGTCCTTTCTGGCCCAACTTGTGCCAACAACAATAGTTTTCAATTTCGAATTGTATTCAACTTTCTAATGAAATCCTGAGAGTGTCCACGCATATGAACTCCAGATTGACAAATTCCAATGATTTGATTTTACACTGACCTGTAAGAACCACGAAAATGAATGAGAAGGTAGTGCACGGAAATCTTTTATCATGAACCACACCGTTCAGCGCAGCGACACTTCGCAAGTTTAAAATCATTAACAAATAAGTAGCCAACTGCAGACGAGTGTGTGTCTCATGATGGTGCCTTTGCGCCTGAGAGCCAAGCACCAGGACTTCTTCACAATTATTTCTAATAATCAACACTTCCTGCTCAGTCCTGAACGATACTCTTCTTCAAATTGAAAAACCTACTTTTTGACGCATAATCTGTAATATTTCGCTCGAACGTTGCTAATTTGTTGTATAAATTTTCTAAAATACGGTTCAGCATAAACACTCGACCGCTTAACAGAACAAAAAAGATTGTACACAGTTCTAAGAAAGTTGAAATAGCACACGGCTCTAAGAAAGTTGCTAGACAACCTACACTCTGCAACGTATTTGTACCACTCAATTCGCCAGGATCTACATTCAACTATCAACAGTGAGGGGTTACGTTAAGTAAACAAAATCATAATTAAGAACAACCGAAGACTCTTATGAATTTTATTCAAATTAGAGTACGGATAGCACAGTTCTTTATAATTTCAGTGAGATGTTTTACGATCAGACGATAATTGGGCTCGCTCATACGATACGGACATGAAAAATATCAAAATAAATAAGCAACTCCTGAGCTTCATCTGCGTAACAGTGATGCTAAGAGTAAGAAAGACAGTTATTTGCGTGCAGATTTTTTCACAACATTTAAGTTCTGAACAAAACAGCTTGCAAAAAATGTCAACTACAACATTTCAGCAACCGTCATGAAACCCTGGACATTGAGACACGGCCTTCACGTGCTGGCAAATCCATGACATTTTCAAGGAGTCATAAGAGGCAAACAGCTCAACCTAATTGCTAGGTGAGATTTTGTCCCCAACCTCAACCTAGGCATTTTGTTCCGTCATAGTTAAGTTTGAGCGAGAAAATTAACCATCAAGCTACTGATAAAACTAGGAACGCTAATTATAACGAGTACTAATAGAAAAATACCACATCAAACATGATTTATTAAATGTACCAATCAGACTAAAACAATCTCCCAATAAATTCAGAATATGAGAAAGCATGAATGAGAGAGACAAGCAAAAATACCAGCCTGACGTAAGATTTATTGCATATATTTGATGCCCTAAATCATGAAGCTCACTTGCAGGCATTGCAGTGAAAGCAATTGCAGAGACGAAGACGCGTCGATGTGATCAACTCAGCAGTTGAAAGATACTCGGACGTGTCTCACAATAAGTTAAGGTTTAGTTTGCTACGAATACTACAACATGCATGGACTTTCCAATAACTGTCAAAATTATTGTACATATTGTATTATTCCACTATATAATAAAACACAGTATGTTGCTTGCTTGCATACTTGCTTGGTCCGTCTCTCTGTCACGCTCTTAAGGATTTAGATAGGAGGAAATTCGTCTACGAATAACGAGATGAGATACCATGAAATTTCATCCCTAAATTACGATGGGTAATAGTTTCTGGAACATATATTCGAAAGTCAAAATACTGTATTCGAGCTTTTGATCCTGTCGTACATAAGCTATTTCGCATATTTTTTCAGCTGAATTTCTTCGTCGTAGTTGAAATTTCGCGCTGAGTAGAGGCCAAATATTCAGAGTACAGGCCCCTGGTTTAATAATACACAGTTCGTTGCTAGCTTGCTTGGTCCGTCTCTCTGTCACGCTCTAAAGGATTTAGATAGGAGGAAATTCGGTAGGGCATACATGTACTGTAAGCATTGTATTGTGGACATCAAAGACACAGTCTTTAGTGTGGAAACTCCTTCAGTATGGATACTCCACAAAGCTTGCGTCCACTGGCAAATAAAATGAAATAATTCAGTAAAAAACACGTGAATTTTCACGTGTGGTTCTACCGGTTAGCAATAATACGCAACTAAACTTTCTTTATTGACATTTTTGTCATATATCAGTGCATATTTCAACAAAATGCCTGTTTTTAAAGTGTTTCAATGGTGTCAGTGAGCATTTAAACAGAAATGATAAATAAAAAGTATGATGTAGAATAGACGAAAATTATTGAGGTGCTGTTTAGGAATTGCGTATTGTTACAGAGGCCACGGAATGAAGAAGAATAAAAAGAGAAACTAATAAAGCAAAAAGAGAAAAGGCTCCCACATAAAGAGTTGAAGCTTCTGTAGCAGACAGCTGAGACAAGTTCCTCAACTGCAACGTGTTCTGTGATGTCAACTGAAGCGTCTCCGTGGAGTACCATGAGTCTCTTCACACGCTGGCATCCTCTAACTCCTCAACTCGGGTAGTGGCGCCTATTTCATTTGCCAGATTGTGTTACTTGGTTACAACTCAAGCCGTTTTGTGAATGAAGCGTTTTTGAGTTCTCATAAGAAAAGTAAAGCACTAACATTTTTCTCTATTACTACTTAAAATACCTGAATTCTGTAAGCCTCCCCTAGTGATGGGTTTGATTCTGTTATTCACCTAGTTTTATGTATAAGACTACCTCCCGATTTTCTGCAGCGTAATGACTTCAATTATACACTGCAATACATTCCTTAAAAATCGAGCCTCGTTTGTAGTCACATCGTCACATGAATTCTCGATGTTGTCCGATAAAAGCAAGACAATTTAGCACACCTTAAGTGTGGGGGGGGTTAGGAGACGATCATCTGTAATGAAGTAGCGAGACAAACGCCGGGCTCGACGTAATGCTTGACAGTTCCCTTCAATAATATTAGGTTAGAAAGAAAGTCGTGTGTTTTTTCATTAGATTATTTTGCAGCGCCCTTAGAGTGATCAAGAAGTTATTTTTAATTAAATTAGTGTCCTAATGTCTCAATTAGTCTATAAGGAATAATAATTGATAATATTTAATCAATTTTGACTGGTTTAATTCTCAAAAATAGATATTAATGAGGAGCATTTGAGACATTGTATAGTCTATGAATATCAAAATTTAAAGCACTTCTGCTGCAGAAGCTGCAACAAACTCGAACTGTCAAGGAGAGGAAGGTTTTGAATGATCGAAAATGCCCACGGCGGTTTGCAAATTTTTCAACTGGAGATTTTAACCTTAAGGATCATCCAAGTTCGGAAAGACCAGAATCAATTGATCAAGAAGATCCTGTTGAGATCAATCAAAAATTAAACAACGGAAAATTAGCTCAACAAATCAATACAACTCATACCACCATAATTTCATGCCTTCATGAACTCGGAAAGATTTCAAAACTTGAACAATGGGTTCCCCACGATTTGAATGATGCTCAACGAAACCAAAGATTGACTGTCTGCACATCTTCGCTTTCAATGAATCATCGAGACTCATTTTTGGGAAGAATTGTCATTGCAGACGAAAAATGCGTTCTTCACAACAATACTCGACGCAAAAGACAATAGTTAGACCAAAATCAAAGTCCATAGCCTTTTCCAAAACGGGGAATACACCCAAAAAAGATCATGTTGTTTATGGTGGGACATAAGAAGGTTAATTCATTATGAGTCATCACAAGCAAATCCAACAATTACAGCTGCAAAATATTGTTCGCTGCTCTATCAAGAAAAAGACCAGTATTACTGAATAGAAAAGGTGTTGTGCTTCACCATGACAATGCTATACCTCATACAGCAAGAATAACTCAGAAAAAATGATAAGGTTCAATAGGAAAATTTTACCTCATCCACCTTATTCACCTGATATTACACCTTCTGATTACCATCTTTTCAGGTACTTACAACATCACTTAAACATTAAAATTTCATGAAAATGGCGAACAACTGAAAAATGACCTCGATTTGTTTTTCTCTACAAAATTCAAGAATTTTTTGAAAGAAAGCATCAAAAAACTAGTTAACCGTTGAAAAAAAGTTATAGGAAATGATTGCAAAGATTCAAAACGGCATTAAGTAAATTTTTGAGGTAAAATAAATGTGTTGGAAAAAAGACATGACTTTCTTTCCAATCTGATAATTACACAGACAATCATGTATTGTATTACCACTTCTTAGCTGTTACATGGTGAACTCAGCACAGCACTGCGATAAGTAACTTGTGTGAGGAGGGTGTGTGGCAGCAGAGGTCTATTCAGCACAATGAGTAAGTCTAGCACATCAAATGGTTGAACAGCATTCTAGATCATTTTAAAACTAATTCATTTGTATTTATTTACCTTCAAAAAATGAAAAGTATATCTGGTTACATTTGTACGCATGCATGCAGAATACTATATTTATTTTATTTCAACTTGAACTTATCATAACCAATATAATTTATCTCGTACGTTTTGACAGCTTCATAAACTTAATTCCAATTTCTCCAGAACATTTATTGATCATTCATTGGTAAATATAACACAATATGTGTAGGCCCCTGAATATTATATGGAAAGAACTTCAGTTCTGATAACATAACATGCAAAGGACGTCCGAGGTCGGAACAAAGAGTCGAACAGGAACCCGACTGGACAGAAACTCGAAACTTCGTTCGAGTTACAACAGATTTTAAAGAACTTTTTTCCAGAATTTTTTTAGAAAACGTCACCGTTTTAAAGAATTGAAAAAAGAAAAAATTAGGTCACCCATGATAGATTTTTAAAACTTCGATTTTTAGAGTGCAAACAGTTTATGTGAAAATTCTTTCATAATTACAATTATTATTACCATCATATTAACCAATGAGTCCTACCATTATTAAATGGAGAGTGATTATCGTCTTTGTCTTCTTACGTCTACTATGAACAGTGAAAGTCAGTAAAAATATAATTCATGTATAATTTCTGGTTTTCACCAGCTGCAGCGGGAATATCTAAGAGAGACACAAGTTTGAGGGAAGGAGACGATAGGAAAAGACGAAAAAGTAAGTGCAAGACACGACTACACGACATACGAGAGCCACTTGAGACAAATATGGGAAGAACAAGAGGTTAGCTCTAACTACTAAATCCACAACCACAATTGACTCCTGCAGATAATATTGGAGTGATCCAGTCCCGAATAGCTCAGGGTATAACACAGGACCCGTAATCTCCCATGATCTTGCGACGAGGACAGACATTATGAGTACGTTCCCGGAACCCTATATATGCCATGAGAACCGCCAAGTTCCCAAGATCAGCTGAAGGACAATACCCTGAAGGAGAAATTACTGTCGCAAGACACGTGTGTCAACTCAAGTGAGCGACTCTCAGGATGCACGCACAAACAACCATTGCCACCAACTCAGCGCTGCAGTGGTGCGGAGGTTGCCAGTTAAATGAACAGGTCAGCGATTGCGTTGCTTAGCAGCAGTGCTTCTTCTAAGCGTACAACTCCACTCCTTCCTCATGAAAACTGTTGTTTAGTTTTTCAATCAACTAAATCAGGGGTAAAAGATGAACATGCTACAGGTACTGTCTACAAAGTTTTCTCGAAGACATAAACGTTTCTAAAATTATACCATAGCAAGGATATATGCTGGCATTATTTGAATTGCATATTCATATTTATTTTAATTCAAATTTTCAGCCTGGGCTTAAATTTTCTTCACTACCATTTTTATTCCCACAATCCTGTTTTAAGCTTTGTATTCGCTGAAAAACGGAACACAATTCAGAACACAGTCTCATGGATGTTATCAAAACTGAACTCTTACAGGAAGTGTGCGATTTACAGTAGCTTTGAAAAAAAATTGCTTCAGTATTTGCTCAAGTAATGACGCCAGTCATACAACAATTTTTATTGTCTGTTTGTGCTTGCTCATGAGAACAAACGCAGAAGACTAGCAACTTTAACCTAACAATCACCAGTTGAACTCACTTTGCTACTTAACATCAGTTTCTTTAACTGAATGGAAACTTAGAAGTTCAGACAGTCACGGAGTCGGACTCATGATACCGGCATAGAAGAAAGGTTGGAACGTCGGGTGAGACGTCACGACTGAGTATTTAACAGCTTCATTTGAGTCACATCAACAGAATACTTTACGTCATCAGCACAAGGGGAGAACAGTGCAGATATTTTGAGAATATATACCTTAAAATCCTCGACTAACTATTCTGACGTTCAGAAACGAATACTAAAAATACCAAGAGGTGGGAATAAAATCAATAAAGCCAAACATAAATTCAGCAAATGCCCCCACCAGCTGGTTTGTTGCAGTTGTAATGAAAGTTTCAATTTTGGACAAACAGGAAATAAAAATACGTGAATGAATTTATAACGAAGAAATGGGAAAGCCGAGAAAAAATATTCTACCAAATTTAGTTTACGGAGTGGAAACAGAGGCTAATTTGGTGCACGGTGTGGTAGACAGAGGCTAGTTTCGGGTACGGAGTGAAAGAAAGAGGTTCATTTGGCATAACACGGAGTGAGGAGGAGAGACGAATGAAGACTACGGAGTAAAAGAGATTTCTTAGGGATGAGAAACTGGACAATTAAATTTTCCGATAGTTTCACTCGCAGATTTGTTAGTTCAATCGCTCAAGTAGCCTGCAGCGCAGTCACAGCATCAATATATAATGTTCCCGATATCGGATAAGAAAAGGAATCGCCAATACCATTTTCATATTTACACTATAAAACATTTCAAATAGTTGAAAATCACTGATATGTGTTCGTAAATGAGATAAAGAAATGAGAAAACAACCACGTCAATGCTATACCATTGTATCATATCTGCCTCCACTTCAACAAATGTTTCGCTTACTTCAATACACCTTTTGTTACTAACATGCAGAGTAACACACATATAATTTACAGCCGTAGGCTTTATTCCCAGTGTGGACAATTTACTTTCTGCTTACTTGACACAAAATGCAATGAACCAAAGCTCATGCCTCGTAGCTGAATATAAAGAACATTAGTACGTTCGTGCTAGAAGAATTGTTGTTGTAGGCATATATTGGAGATTACCAGCAGACAAATTGCTAGTTTCTGGATCAAAATCTGGTTTTAATTCATGTCGGTGCCACCCGAAAAATTGCCTTAGCTTTAATTGGGGTATTTAGCATAATGATTGGTACTAGGATATTTGGACTTTACGACAGAAAAAAGCATGGCCATAAAGCACTTTAAACGCCTAGGGCTGACTCCCACAACGAGGCAGCTCTACCCAACTCCTGTGGTGATGTGAAATGCTGTTACAGGTTGAGTCATTCTACTTTACAGACCGAGTCACAAATCTTTACAGACTGAGGCGCTTTACTTCACGTAAAAAACAAGGTTATTTCAGAGAGCGTATAATAGTTCTGTCTTCAAAAAATCTAGAAAAAATAGAAACAATATTGACCGACTTACTTAGTGCAAGTTCGATACTTAGTGCCGGCTGAAGGATTCACTTTTGAAAGAGATAAATAGGTAAAGAAATTAAGTGCTGAGCTTTTCCGTCATGACAATAGGACGTCAAGAGTATGAGTAAAAACGCGATTCTTCTTTCTTAAGCAAAAAACTTCTTGCTTAAAAATGCTACTTTTTGTATACAAAAAAAAGATACCCCCATATTATCGTTCAAAAATACGGCTAATCAGAGTTACAGGATATTCAGAAGCTCTCTGTCGTTCTATGGAAATAAAAGTTTTCTTCGACCTGACCACTGAAGCGCTAGCAGAGTTATATTACTGCTACAACTCCTATAAAAACCCATTACTGTCACAGCTGTCAACAGACAGGCGTACTTGAAGACACCCATTGGCTGAATGACGCAGGCAGAACGAATGGTTCTAAAATCATTGATTCCAGATCAAGAATGATGGTGGAACCGTGAGGAATCGGTATATAATAGTTTGATATGGAAAGCCTCAGTTTAAAATAGAACAGATATTCCCGGACGAGTTGTTAATAGAGTTACAGTTTATAAGTGAGTCGGTGAGAGTTGGAGTATGTATCATGATATCGGTAAAAGTGACCATCCGAAAACTGCAAGCGAAATTTACGTCTAATTAAAAATATGGGATGTGCTAAGAAAATCGCAGGATTTAATATGACACTTATTTCTTAAAATCTTCCAACCCTCCAAATTTTCGTAAAAATTTCTTCCTACTCCTGAACATCATCCTTACTTCTAGTGACGACTGTTACAGAGACAAGTCACACTTGCCATCAGTTGCAATTCCACGTGCTAACCTTTTCTACGTTCACCAGTATTCTAAGCTACATTTTTATTGCTCGAGAATCCCAGGGCTGAATTTCAGGAGAATGTACGCATATCTGATGCCTTTATGCAATCTTTATTTTCTTTCAGTTCGTGACAGTTTTCTTAAATCGGGTTAAGCTCTGAATCATCTTGATGCTCAATGAACCTCTCAATTTAAAAAAAATTATTTACTGCTGTGCCTGGACTTCATAATAATTCCATTATACAAATTCAAGAACAATTGAAGGAATATGAAATTCATTTTATGTACGTGGATTTGAGCAACATAAAAGAGTACATGTGGATGTTTTACAGTCAATATAACAGCCATGAACTTTGCTCATTGACGAAAGGGAAAGTCCACCATTGATAACTATGCTCGCCAAGATAAACCTCATCAGTGACCGGCCACTTAGTCTTAATGATTTACGTTTCCTGCGATGAAAATTGGATTACAGTTACAGTAAAAACAAGCTGTGAAAAGTTCAAACACTAAAACATTTTAGTTATTATATCTTATTAAGGGTTTGAAATATCAAGAATATCTTTTACACATCTGTTTGCCTGATATATAAGGTTGTCAAAGACACTCTTAAAATTCAATACTTACTGACCATCGTCTAGAAAATAACTTATGATTTTTACACAATATTTGCAAGTATAATTTGAGCAGACAGACCCTTATTAATTGTATTTTTGATTTTCATCTCGTACGATGAAATTAGAGGAATGAATTTACCTTACAAATCCCTAGTTAGAAAAAATTTCTGGTCAGACCTGCACCTGACTAAGTAGCCAGCTTAGAGGTGAAGTATTTCCCGACCAGCACCCCCTATGGGACAACGTGAGGTGGTCGGTCCTTATGCTCCTCCTGCGCAGGCATTTCCTCCGCAAGTCCAGCTTGAGATTTGCCTCAAAGCTCCTGGTCTCACGCTCCTCTCGGGCGATCCGGTGCCATGCCTCGACACTTGCTAGCCTCCGCCCACAGGGCACTACGAAATTTCTACTGTTTCTGACAAGGTGTAATTATCGCTGGCCCTCTGTTGGAGGATATGATCGTACGCGTTCCCTTGTACGACGATTGTCAGAAAAAGTTGGTTATTTTATTCATAGTTCAACCCACTTGCATGAAAAAAAGTGGGGACCTAGATAAAATTAGGCGCAGAAAGAGCAACTACCTTTCGGTTCCTGCGTTGTCAGGAGCAGTTACATGCAAATGTAGCTCGACATAATAAGAGCCGAGTATCAAAAAAGTTGGTAAACTAACTAGTCTTACACTGGGGTATGCTAACTCAGTCCTGATGATTGAAAAAACAAAAAGTCGTGGATAAAAGGAGACACTTTTTTTAAAAGGCCAGATATTCATATTGGCAATTAAAGCTCGGAGATGAACAAGTCGTGCATACATAACCTACATTCCATTGCTTAAAAAATTCAAGGTTTTCCCCATACCTTCGCTTCACATTCAACACGGCTGAATTGAGGTTATTTATTATGATGAGATCAAATCTTTTCGGGTTTAAACGCGTTTTACATTGTCAACCTCTTCTTGACTGATGTTGGAGGCTTTTGTTCAAAATAAGTTTCAAAATGGAAACCTTGGGAATAATTAAAATATAAATACCCAACTCAGGTTCCCAAATTTACCCCAAAAATCTAGTTTCCTGTAGAAGGCCTCATGAGCCACTGTTAATTACCCATGGCGCTCATCACATTTTCAAATATTCAAAGCAGTTTTACAAGTATATTTTCAGACATATTTCACTATACGAGCCAAGCAAAATAATTCGAGTCCAAGAAATCACTGTTTACATTGGGCCTCGTTTTCAGTAGTTTATTCAGTCGTCATGTAGTCAAGCTACGTTAAATGATACTGATGCCAAGCACGTAAATGTGAAAATAAATGCCTCAACCTCATCATACTTAGACTTACATATATTTACCAGAGTTAAAAGGTTCAGTTCGTTGGTTTTCGTCTCAGTTAACCAGCGCGTAAAAGGCGCTTACGCAGAGCGCCTCTGTGCACTACACAGTCCTGCACGCTGCCAATGAACACTCATCGCTCCACCCATCCATCATCATCAGTCATCAGCCAATGGCAATCATATCGATGTTCTTCCATGGAATCAATTACGACAGCGTACGAACGTAGTCTCAAAATCGAGCTTTCCAAATGCCGGAGGCTGATCCATCAATAGACATAAAATGAAATGAAATGATGACACACTGGAACATTCCGCAGTCGCAGTGGGACACTCGAGTCTACCATCAGTTGCGGTCAGGGCATCTGAGTTGACAAAACAAAACGCAGATTCTTTTCCGTTCACTGAACTCGATGACGGAATTTGATTACTTAGTACAGGAAAGTGCGTGAATCGTGTCTTCTGAAATATTCTTTTGATTTTAGGTACGTGTTGAAGAGAAAAATTGTTGATTACAAATATTCAAGGTTAGAACATCAAACAAAGAAAACACAGATGATCTAGGGCATTAAATTATTATAGACTGTATGGATACAACTTGTATAATACTATTATATACGTCCAGAACCAATTACACCAAACATTCGAACTTCAAATGAATAATCAAATTAAGAACTCTTTAACGTACTCACCAATGTGACCGAGCTTACTTCTAATCGTACCTGAAACAAAAATAAATTTAAAAAATTCATACACAACAATAGCTTTGCACAAGAAACGCTTCTGCAGCCTAGTAGATACAAGTTTATTGAAGGGCCAAGCTTTAAAAATAATTGATTCATGTGCACCATAAACCACATAATTTTTTGTGAACTTTACAAATGCGACATACTTTCCTGAGACTTAAGTAAATGTATGAAATACTGCTAATATGAGCATCATGTGCATTCAAATGAAGTTTAAGTCTCTATACTTCCATTGAAAAAATACTGAAAAATATTCTCATTATTTTTAAGCGCTGTAATAGAAAATCAGGGGTTTATCTTGGATGGGTTATACTCAGCGATGTTAAATGCATTGAACCTGATGGGTTTCTGGCTCAGTCATAGAACAATAATGAAAAAAGGATATGCTACTGGAAGAAGTAAAGACGAAAGGAGCGATGAAGAAATAGACGAATAAGGGAGGGAGAAGACAAAGAAGATGAAGATCAAAAGATCCTAGAGACGGGAAAAATGTAAAGAATTCCCAGGCGTCCTTAAGAAAGTGTGTTAGGGAAGAAGAGAGAAGAAATTAACGAAGGAAGAGTGAGAAAAATGGGAAAAAACATCACGAAGAAGGTATGAAAATCTGAGTGTCTAGAATAAGTGGACACATTCTCAGCGGATTTTTGGCGCTACGCAAAAATAGTTGTGAGCAGTCGTATAAATTAGGAACACAATCGAGGGAGGGTAAGTAAGGAACACAATTGAGGGAGGGTAAGCTAGGAACACAATTGAGGGAGGGTAAGCTAGGAACACAATTGAGGGAGGGTAAGCTAGGAACACAATTGAGGGAGGGTAGGCTAGGAACACAATTGAGGGAGGGTAGGCTAGGAACACAATTGAGGGAGGGTAGGCTAGGAACACAATTGAGGGAGGGTAGGCTAGGAACACAATTGAGGGAGGGTAAGCTAAGAACACAATTGAGGGCAATGCAAGAGACGGCAGGACTTGCGTCCAGCGCTAGTGGTGCTGAGGGAGTTGCAGGTCGCGCAATACTGGGATCAGCGCCGCCAGTCCAGGCTTAGGGGTCGTACTTTGTCAATTCCAACCTTTGACTTTCATTTGCCTTACCCACGCTTGTTCAGTGCACGCGTAAATCGGAGCAGTTGCTCTGGTCATCGTTCCTAATTTTTTCTCTTCCTCTGATGAGGCGTGAACGAGCGACAGTTTGATGACAGGATAAATGAGACAGTGGTGAACGCATGCAGAGAGAGGAGACATGAGTAACATATCTGTAAGAACTTTTTGATGAGTACATGTGTGCTCTAGAGTACATGTTTGCTCTAGAGTACATGTGTGCTCTACCGTACATGTTTGCTCTACAGTACATGTGTGCTCTAAAGTACATGTGTGTTCTCGAGTACACGTGTGCTCTAAAGTACATGTGCGCTCTAAAGTACATGTGTGCTCTAGAGTACATGTTTGCTCTCGTGATTTCAATCATAATATTGCTCTAGGGAATTGAGCCTAAAAAGAAAGCTTTAACAATTACTGGGAATTGTTGTATACAGGCTGGTGCAAAAAAGTATACACTCTTCAAATTGCAATAACGTATTTCCTGTTGTTGCACATAAATATGTATGTGCATAGTTATGCCATATGTAAATAAATGTTTAGTTTATTTTCAGCTTCCTGATGATAGTTGTATTTACTTCTTCCGTTAAATAAGAAATAAGTTATTGCAATTTAAAGAGTATATACTTTCTTTGGTCTACCCTGTATATTTCCTTGAAATTCAATTACATTATTCTAGAAAAAAATGCACTAGAGGTTACAACATTTGATATGAATGAACTCAAGTACAGCTTCATCACTCAGATGTCTTCAATGCATTACACTAGCTCAAGTTAATGGACAATCCTGCGCAAATAAAGGAACTCAGACGCAAAAAAATTTCAAGGTTACAGATTTTCGTGTTAAAATGAAAGTAGGCGTCGTTCATTTGGCTCTTAAAAAAGAACATAGAAAAGTCAACATAAGACAATTAAAAAAATTCAACTACCATATTTACGCAGCAATTTGTGCTCAACAAGTAACAATAATTTACTTGGGGGATAAAGGACCAGACCAAAGAGTGATGCTCGATGTACGGCCACGACTGAGGAGCAAAGTAAGCAATAAAATTAAGCTATTGCATCAGACAGGGATTCTGAGACTCAGGTACACGCGGAGGCTGAGCAACCACCAAGAATATCCCCAATTGGAGTCGTGGGGACTATTCTGAAACCAATGCAAATCACAAAACTATTCTAGTACTACAAGGAACACATGAAATTTTCTATATTAACTAGAAAATATAACAAATTACAGCATTGTGATGGACAGCCATTAAACGGATCTAATTTCCTTGGAGACATTATGTCACATGAATACACATAAGATGTTGATGATGGCTCTTTTGTAAAATGTAGAGGCGATGTAAACAGGTGAAGAATGCATTAATTGCACACATTCTGAGTATACAGCGCAGCAAAAACAGTACACAAGTTATAGTCATTGAAGATCGTCGTTCAGCTGGAAGATTACCGATGCAGAAGAATGTGATGTTTCCGGAGCTCACTTTCTTCCTAAGTTTTACGACAGCAGTAAAACTGTACATCCAGCGGACAATTATGACTGAACAGTCTATCGTTGGAGCCTATGGGCTTAAAACATCAAACTAACGTAATATTCTACGAAGAACTATTGACTAGGCACAAACATATGCTCTTCAAATCAATTGCATGGAAAAAATATAAAAAACTTCACAAAAAAATACCACAATAAAGTTACTATAAGTGTTGTCATACTGTAATCACTCGTGAAAAGGTGGCAGAGGAGATGAAAAAACTGGGCATGAAATTACGCAACGAGACAAGCTTGCCTTGTGGAGAGACAGGCATGCCGCATTAGAGTAACCAGTCCTGAGTCTGGCAGCAAAAAGGACAGCCTCGCTAATGCCTAGCATTACAGGAGGAAGAACAACTGGTGACATCGCCACAACACCACTCTGCTCGCTGTCCAGTGGCACGACCTCAGCCGCTTCATCAACTGCGTGTCTTGTCTGTGTTTGTGTGTTCGAGTACACAGAGTTATCTCATCCCCAGAGGCACGAAGTTGTCTTATCCTCAGGTGCACGAAGTTAGCTCATCCCCAGGGGCACGAATTTTTCTTATCTTCAGGTGCACGAAGTTATCTCATCTCCAGGTGCATGAAGTTGTCTTATCCCCGGTGCACGCAGACACGACACATCGTCTGATCAACAGAGTACAACATTTTTAAAAATGGGTTAATTTCTCAACCAGACATGCACGGAGACATTTCCTCCCTAAGTGTACTCAAGTATCTCGGTCCTTAGTGTTTAAGTCTATGCAGGTCTCTCGTTCATAAGTCTACAAGTTTAGCAGGTATTTCGTAAATAAGTAGGCGAGGGAGCACCGGTATTTCAACAACATGTACAAGTGTGCACAGGAATATCATCCATGAGTACAATTGTGTGTACGAAAGAATTTCATCCATGAATACAAATGTGCGTACGAAGGAATATCATTCGTAGGTGTGCCAACGTACGCAGTTATTTTCAAGTGTAAATGAGTGCAAGCAGCTCCGGTGCACCAGTGCGCGATGGTATCCATCATCAGGGATGTAGAGGTATGTCTCCACAAAGTGCGGGAAGTTTACCTGCAGACTTGAGTGCTTATAGCAGAGCTTCTCTAAGTCTCCTTCCCCTCCCATGAGTCCCTTGTGGAAGTTAGAGGTAATTACACACTCCCAACTCTTCGAGACACGATCCAAGCCCAAATTCGGTTATAATAAGCATAATATTGCGGCGTAAAATGTCACATCAACTCCAGTTTTGGCTTTCAGAAACGTCTCACTACCTCTTGGGATATACTCACGCGTAACATCAGCAACTGCATATCACGGACTCCTACTCTCAGGCATATGAAGTAGCAGTGCAAGTTTTAAGCTCTACTTGTAAATGCTAACTTTTAAATTTTGATCAGCCACTTATTAAATTTTCATTAAAGATGCAAGCGATGCGACTCGTCATTAAAAATCGATTTATTAATCTGTACAAGTCACACACCACGTATTGTAGCATCCTACTAACTCAAATTTGCTTGGATCTATGACGACAGTTATTGCACACCAGTAAAATTTACTGAAGAATGTATTTAAAATTTGCAGTAAACGTTTACTCAAGATTTTACTAGTCCTACTCTGAGCAGTTGGACTCATCTGCTTCCTGTAGCCTTGCCATGACGGTCACATTATCACGGTCACGTAACCCGCACGGCCGCTATGCCCACGTGCTTGCCAGCATCTGGCCACACGTATGGGGCACGTGCCACACGTGTGGGGCACGTGCAACACGTCCACTTCACGCGTTCATGGAACCACCACATCTTGCCGGGACGTGTTTCCGCCACCAGCCCTCCTCCCTGCGAGGATCAGTTGTCTCCCATGTGGGCGATCAAGTTCAAAACTCTTCACGTGTCTGAATTAGGGCATCTGAGTAATCCCGGAAAATGAGCAACAGTTCGGAACGCGTACTCGTACGACAGTTGTCGCAGCAAAATAAAGCATTGTTTGATGTTCATCAATGACAATGATGACGTCGGAATCTGCATGCGAATTTCATTTCTAGGTGAAAGTCAAGTAAAAAAGTCTTTTTTATATTTCTATATTATACTCTTTGAAGTTATGAAATCGTAGGCAACGTCTCTATTGTTCAGTACACAAAATAAAATTTCGCTCTCATCTGAATCGGTGAATGATGACCGCTCCTGAAGGGTGAAAAGAACATGTTCGTCATGCACGTTAATAAAGATCATTTTAGCTCCCTCGTCAATACACTGCAGTGATTGGCCGCAAAAATTTGCTGAGATGAATATTGTAATTCCTTCTACGCTATCAAAAATATCCATGCTGGACTCATAATTAATCAGGAAGGCAATTAAAGTGATAAAGTTTACTGCAGACAAAAAACAACAACAACTCAGCATGCCACGAAAAACGATAGGAGACAGATACACCCAGACTTGCCCGCCCACTGATCATGGAAGCACTGTAAGCAGACGGAGGCAAACTCGTCCGTCATGATCCAGCACGGCCACGCGTGCCTATCTTGCTTATGGTAAACACAGTAATGGGCTTCATTGCTCGCTTCTCACTTAATCATGCAGTCGAGCTGAACAATCTTTCCAGCTCACGAGCTTTTGGGTAGAGTTTCAATCTCCTGGTACTGTGACTCCACATGACACCATCGACATCAATAATCTTAATAATTTGCATGAAGCGGCATCTTCTGCAGACGATAAATTCTCAATTCTCACATTCAAAGTTGCTTAAGATTCTTGCAAAATAAAATGTTACACTAAAGTTGTTACACTAATGTTGTTACACTAATGTTGTTACACTAAAGTTTTTACACTAATGTTGTTACACTAATGTTACAATGATGACCATTACTTACAATGAGCAGTTTCAGTACCGAAACTATCACACTTTAAACAAAAAAAAAATCAAAATATGAGTTAATCAGTCCAAAACGTTTATGACTCGGTATGGCAGCACGAAATAGTTTGCATCTCAAACTTATTTTTATTTATTCAGAAAACGGACCTGTATTTTGCAAACAAAAATGCTAAAAATAAGTGAATGATCATTTAGGAAAAACTAAAATCTAGGCCAGCTTTGAATGGAAGTACAACACGATGAATGCACGTCAGTCAAAAGCAGTCAAACTGTAAGTCCAAGTTTTCCATGTCTCATTGCCTTCACAAGTTGGACCAAAGCCGCTTAGGGCAAATAAGCACATGTGCATATCCTTGTCAATTTTGAACGGAAAACAAAGAAACTCTCGAGAGAAAATAAGCTGGCTCGGGAGTAAAAAAATCCCTAGCAAAACAAGTGGTCCAATCGTCTGAGCGATCTAGGGTCTCATAGGCCATCATTTGCAGTCTGGTTGGTAATGATAGTGGTGGACTATCGATCAGAATGTGAAGCAAAAGGCGAACGAGTGATCCTCTGAGCCCTGATGAGATCTTCAGATAGAGCCTGTCCAGCACGCACACTCTCCACCATACGATCACTTGGCCGACACCATATGGATGAACTCATGCTGACTCAAACATGCGTCAGTGCCAGCGTCATGAAATAACATGGGTGAAATGTTATGACAATGCTGTCTCACAGATATGTTAACACACACAGTAAAAAATCTCACGAAAATCCCATAAAGGTGATGCTCGTACCATGCAGCTCTATTTATGTGTCATTACTCCCTAATAATCTAATGATCCAATCATAAAAGTGTAATCGTTATGTCTGCTCCATATGTGTAACCAAAACTTGTACCAAACTTTATGGTCTTACCATAAAAGTTCTCAAAGCGATACGTTACCGCCAAATTTCTGCGTATACTCATAAAAAAAGATGAATCAATCCATAAAGATGATGGTTGTATGATGCAGTCCCACATATGAGCTAATACTGACATAAAATCTACTTTTATGTCAGTAAAGTGATGCTCGAGTGTTGCAGCCCCAAATATGAGCTAATACTGACAAAATTTGATGAATGATGTCGTAAAGGTGATGCTCGTGCGATGCAGCCACACATATGAGCTAATACTGATATAAAATCTTACGAATGATATCACAAAGGTGATGCTCGTGCGATGCAGCCCTGCACACGTGCACGTGCACGAAGCCAACAGGGTGATATCGATAGGACACGTCATGTAAGCAGGAGTCCGTAGCAATTAACAAGTATAAGGACAGCGGAATTTAATGCTGAATAAACAATAAACTTTGAACATCGTTCGTATTGGGATGAGAGTACCTTACTGGTTGGTTGCATACAGGTCAAGCGAAAAATTCTATAAAACTGCTAAAAATATCCAAATCCTTGACTCACTCTACGTAAGCTAAGTGAAAAAACTTGTGAGCAATCAAGTACGGTGATATAATAGCCAGAGTGGCATAAGGCAAAACTTTTAATGCAAATTTCAATACATTAAAATCGAATTCAGCCTAGGAACGAAAACCCTCCACTATTGCCAAAATTTTAACGTAAATTAAAGCCCCGTAGTGCAGCGTACATACACGATCCAGAGTAAATTACTTGAGTAATTACACAAAATTATTTAGTTCATTCATCAATTACGAGCTCACGATTGCTAGCGAGAAAATCTAGTTTTGCGGCAGTAAATTAGACGTAAACTCTATATAATTTTGCTTCCTTCGACGAGGATTGCTGCAGAAGGAACAAATAATGTACTGTTTGTAATTATAGTCTGTCTTGAGTGGAACCGTTCATGAAAGCCGACGAAGCAACTAACTGCGCTGTTCGATCAAACTTCGAAGAATTTCAGCCAAAGCGTAACGCTGCAACACAAACAACTAACTGTTCAGCAGCAGAAGAATTACAAACCAACTACGTTGCGAAATGCATTCACTTGGTGTCGACTGGTCGACTGCTCCTGCTGAGAAAGCACCACAGGAAGCTGAAGAGAACTTGAGAACTTGGACATGCTAATAAGCGCACGGTTCTCATTGAAGCACTGCAGACGGAACCACGCAGTGCGCACAACTGTCGTGCGATTCTTCAATGGCAGCCTTGTTCGGCATCGTACTAAGAAATATATTGATCAAATAACGCCAATGTGTTCTTAGTAAGCGGATAGCGCCAACACGCTGCAGTAGTCGCCGTTTTTTGTCTGGTAAAACTTCATTTTGGGTGATTGATGGTCGTAAATACATCGATGAATGTGAGTAAAAGTTTCCGCCCGTCGCTTTGAAAACGAGAGAAACAGAATAAAGCTCAAGGAAGTCATTAAAATATCGACAGATGAAGAGCAAATCCTTACCGTGCCAAAAGAAAAAAGTCCTCAATATTGAATTAAAAAGTGGGTTTTTCTCAACAAACATGTGCGTCAGAGACGAGTTTGTCGCAGGAGCTGGTGGGAGGGGGAGTTGTTATTTCCTTTTATTGAATGACTTTTCTCCAGTGAATCACCACAGTGAGGACACCCACTTGAATCAAACATTTGATTTTTTCCCTTTTTTCCACATCCCAGTTTTCAGAAAACGTTATCATTTAATTGCACTATTGTAACAATAATTGTTTTATGTCAGTCGATGTTAATACATTCCCCTAGCCCTGTGGTGTGGGATGCGTTAAAATAATCATTATTTTCAACATACAACGTGACACATTCAATAACAAAAATATTGTTATCGCTGTTATTTTTCCTTGTATTCTTATCATCGTCATTATCATCACACTTGCCATTGTCCCTAAGTATTTAAAGTTAAAATTGACTGCCTTTTATAAAGTTGAGGCGGAGACACGTGTGCCCTCGAGGCAGTTGGTTGACGGTCTCTATGACGGATTACTTGCGTGTGTAACCAGAGCCAATAGAAGGATGATCAATTGTAATTAAAATTTCTGTATGATTGAAATTTTAACGCAAAAAGAAAAATGTCATTTTGCAAAAAGTAGCAAACTCAAACAGCGACCGAACAAGAAGAAGGAAATGTCCTGGGCTTCCCAGCGGCAACCTCCTCACTTACATCTACATGAGATGGAACAAATTCATGGATAGCATTTATATTAACGAAATTATAATTAATTCGTTACAAGATGAAACATGAATATTGTCCTGATACCTTCAGAGATGATCACTTGTAACTCACAGAGAGGTCGTGAAAATGTAAACACTTTAATTGGTGAAGAAATCAAGCAGCTAACCGTAACTATTGCTCACGGCAAAACAGAAGTGAATGTGACGCTGTCAATGAAGGCAAGCACTTTGACAGAATAATCAGAGGCAGTTGCAAGCGTCAAACTCACCGGTACAGCCATTGATTTTTTATTGCTTTAATCTCGTGGTGTGTAAATTAAAAACTGCCAGTCCCAACTGCATTATTTTTCATTAGAGCTAGTAACTTCTCAAAAGGTAGTTTAAATTTTTTTATTTGTAGTTTCTCCTACAAGCTCAGCAAAGCATACCCGATAAGCTTTACTCCCTACTGATGTAACTTTTGATGGACTGAATTCCTGCAGTGTTTAAGATTCATAAGTTTCAGTGTCCCTGTAAGTTCTATTATTGGATCGAAGTGGAAATAATTGAATTCTTAGAACTTCTTTCGGCAGAACTTCTCTTGATCGTATAATAAAAGTCCTCAGAGATCATAAAATGAAACCTGAAGCACAGTTTGTGTAAGAGTGAAACATAATTCAAATCATTCAAATTTTGAGGCTAATTGATTTGAGGTACAGTATTTTGAGGCTAATTGTTTTGATGAATTTTAATTCTGTATTCTAAATAATTTCCTATTACCTACCCATGTTCAGTACAGACTTATATGGTACATGCGTTATGGAAAGCGAAAATAAAAACTAAGACAATTCGACATTCAATCGCAAATTATTTAGAGTAAAAGACACATTATCAGGACGCATACATACAAGCTGATACTTACACACATGTGAAACTACGTCAAATGAAAGTAAAATCAGAGTGTAGATGCCAAACCTTGAAGTAAAAATACAACGAAAAACTGGAAGTTATTTAATTGAACGAAGAAATAATATGGCCTTCGTACACGATTATGTTCAAAACAAAACTAGATGTCGCACAAGTGCAAAAGAGGAAAATGAATCTGAGCTGTGCTTTATTAAAGTAATAATAGAGTAAGATGGTATTATTTTACAAAACAGAGAACGTGGTGCAAATTTTAATGAACGGACAAAGTCAACGACCAATACAGGAGAAGTTAATGTGAATTTGGAAGCATTCAGTTAGCCGCAGCTCTTGCCTAACTCTCCCCCTCTCGGGCAGAGGTTTTTAGTCTCCTTGTGGTCGCAGATCATCTTTCATGCGAGCAACATGAAGCCAATTTGTTGATCAAATTTGACGATGATCACGCACGTCCTGCCGCCCCGCCATGTGTCTGGAGGGGCACGACCGAGGCTCTCTAATTAATTTCCGACACGAGGCCCTCAAGCTCAAGGAGATTCCCTTTTTCCAGCGACTTTTGTTCCCGCTAACGTTCCGCAAGTTTTATTGTATGAAATTTCAAAAAGGTATTCACATCCTACACAATTGGGAGTAAATTCAACATTGGACAGTAAATGAGATCAAATTTTTACTACGTAATTAATCATATCTGAGTTTCCATGTAAAGAGGGCATAATATGAACTTCCCTTTTTCCAAATGCACTTTAAGCCTGAAGAAATGTAACAAAACTTCTTATGATGAGTTGTGCCCGTGAAATAATCAGAAGTCCGTCTGCTGTTGCACCTTTACACTCAACGTTTGGATACTCACACCAGCCAGACGTTCATCCAGGCTAAGCGCTCTACTGTGTCCATCACCACTTGTTCTCCACTATCACCACACCAATCATCAGACCATCACTATGTCCATCAGCATCACCATGCGCTTCACTACTACCATTACCATTTGAAGCAGAATTAAGAGATAAGGTGCCAGTCAGTAGTGGAGAGAGAGAGATGAACGTAACACAAGACTACTTACATTCTTGTCCACTTCTACATATGTCATTCAGTGACAGTCTCGTGCATTACTACTCTCTTCCTAACGACCTCAACCACTCTACCCTTGAACACAGCTACGAATGTCTTGCAATGCGGTCTTTTTTGTTCAATATTTCTAAATAAGCCAGAAAGTTTCAGCACAATGAGTTGATTTCCATATTATTGTAGACCGTAATGCTGGATGAAAGTTTAGAATCCACCTAAGAAATGATTTTTCCTCATTTCAACCTGTTATCACTTGTGTATATTGACTACAGTAAAACAATTTTGATATTTCACGGTCACAAAAAGAACGAAGGACGTACATCTATCGTTATACTGAAACCACACATTAGAGTAAAATTTTTCAGAAATGATATTCAAGAAAAAGTCCTTTAACTAAAAACACCAGACCACAATAATGAGCAGAAATTGCGATTATTAAAATGGTCTAACTTGAAGACAAATATTTTTATCCCCGAGATCTGACTCAAGAGTGAGACCAAACGGGCTAATGAAATCCTGCTCTGTTCTTTTAACAAAAAAAAACAATAACTGGAACGTGTGACGGTCGGCCAACTCAAATCTAAGCAACAATAAAATTCGTCAAAAGATAGCTTGAAAAAACTGACAGGGCATGAACATCGAGATAAAAAACCCACTAGGGTAATATCAGAGATAAAATGGGGCCCGACACCAGCCTTCGAAACCGTGGATTAGTCCAGTACGAGTATAAATCTCCAACATCATGGGTCCAGCGGGAGAATAAGTGGTCTCGCCTCTTAAAGAAGAATGCACAACGATTCTAAATATTTGTAGGTTTCCTGCAATAGAACTCAAAGTACAATTAGAATTGCGGGACTGCAACATCCCGGTCTTGTGAAATAGAGCACGATGGCTCATAACGAGAGGTTATGGTTGATCACATTCTTCTCCTACACGCCTCAACACTATCGGCTATTCTAATTTACTTCATGAAGATTTAGTTGTACGTGTATTCTAATTAAATATTATTTGACACAGCCTCTTTTACTCCTTCAACACGACGGGTAAACACATTAATAACAAGTACATCGAATTGTCCAGTCTTTTCATTGTA
The DNA here is from genome assembly GCA_006783055.1 of Trinorchestia longiramus. Classification (NCBI taxonomy): domain Eukaryota; kingdom Metazoa; phylum Arthropoda; class Malacostraca; order Amphipoda; family Talitridae; genus Trinorchestia; species Trinorchestia longiramus. Next base: position 28,847 of record VCRD01000726.1, on the reverse strand, counting down.
GTTATTCATCAATCAAATCCAAGATAACGAGAGCTCTTATAAAAACAACTGCTCCACCCCCTCCTTCATTTAATGACTTTTCAAGTATACGCAATACTCACACAACTTCAGCGCCGTTTCATTCATTATTTCATCATTTGTCAGGATTTTTTTTACAGATATACCTGCATGTTTGTACTGAAGGGTGACAATTTACATGCGGGAAAACTTATCGCGCGTGAATTTCTGAGCGAGATGAGAACGAGCCGTTCGTTCATTTAGTGAAGGTTCAGCAACTGCGCTGTAGTGTACAACATATCAGGACATGACAGGCCAATAACACATCGAGAAAAATTACAATGATTGAAATGTTCGTACCTTCACTCCTGGTACGTGAGCGCAGTGTTGCGAGACTTGTGGCACGTGAGTGAGGTATGTATTACGAGAGTTGTGGCACGTGAGTGTGGTATGTATTACGAGAGTTGTGGCACGTGAGTGTGGTATGTATTACGAGAGTTGTGGCACGTGA
>VCRD01000726.1:0-26361 GCA_006783055.1 Trinorchestia longiramus | reverse complement strand
TCACAGTTTTCTCAACATGATATTCTACTCGTTATACTAATTTTATAAAAAATCAAACAGGTGCATTACGCATTATTAAACAATTATATACGATCACAAAAATATATTGTTCAAGATGCAATAGAAGTAAAAAATCCAGAGTCAACACATCTACCTCTATACTTCTTCATGTGTTCTATGCGCTCCCAAAACTTTCAAGTTACTTCTTTCACTTCGCCTAATGCGTAGCACCAAACCTTAGGTGTCCTTTCTTGCAGAGCTTCGACTGACTTGCAGATCTTGCTTTTGGCCTTTCTTGTACGCCCAACTATCTACAACAGTCCAAAGAATTCAAATCTTGACTAGAAAGAGACTGTAATGTATTGGTTCAAAGAACATTATTTTCTTTATCCACTCAATGACTTTCCTGGCCGTATAACATGGTGTACATAGTACTGCACTAGCGTTCATTTCAGTAGGTGAAACTTCCGCTCGTTCTAGCTGAATCTGGATCTTTACTTTCAAAGACACATTTTCGCAGAGGGAAATTTCCTGCCATTTTTTATTCCTTCACTTAAATGACTAATTGAAACCTAGAAAACAACTGTTCTCATCACTTTAAAAATTATACTTTACTGTTATCATTTCTAAGAAATGAACGCGTATTATTGACCCCTGATAAAAATACTGCATTTTCCAAATGAATAATAAAAATAAAAATACAATTACTCCATAAGATATGCTTAGTTCACAGTTTGGAGAACTTCTTTAGAGTTTGTTGAAAACTTTCTAGGTTCTTCAGTAGCATGACGTACAATTCCAAAGCTCAGGCAACATAAAAAGCTTTAAGGTTGTTCGTCCACGGAGGTGCATGGACACTCCAAGGGTGACGTTCATTGTTGCGGAGTCTAAACAGGAAACTCGCGTTCCATCTCTGCTAATCTTTCGATCTTCAAGATCAGCTTAAGCAATTCAATTATGAGTTTGAACAAAATGAACTCTGATCTATGAAATTATAACCCATAGAGATGCGCATATCCAGTTCGAGCTCGAAACAATGGTACGAGATAGTTTCAATTTTCCTTCCACGGTTCCGCAAGCACGGCTGTATCACAACTTCATCACTGAGGTAACAGGTGCAGTCTATTTGATACAGAAAGCTACTCAATACGCTGAGTTGCAGTCTAGTGGTCACAAAACATCACTCAATATGCTGGCTACATAGATGTTGGCACACGTTACGTTTCTATCACAAAGTTTGTGATTGTATCATCCATTCATTCTGGTAAGAATTGTTTTTGATCAAATAGTCAAAGTTTTCCTGTAAATTTAATAAAGACAATTAGTTCCAGTCGCTATAGAATTTCTGTTCCATTACTAAAGTTCGTTTTGACTTAATTTCGCAATTGCTATATAAATTTTCGACATATTACAATATATCTTTTGAGCCAGAAAAACGAGGAATAAATTTGCAACATGTCAAAGAGTTTGTAATAACAAAAATCTCAAAAACTACTGCAATAAGTTTCAAGCATAATCGTGAACGAAATTTGATCTAAGCAGCTTCAGTGCAGCAAAACTTCAGTTCTTTACAAAATGAACTTCGCATGAGAGCAATGCCACTAATGCCATTGATGCAGTGGGAGACGAGCGATGCATCAAGTAAAGTAAACAGTTCCTCCAAAAATTCTGTTTTCGAACACATTTTTTTAGCTACTTTGACTATGCAGTTCCAAGAGTCAAAGTTCCTCTGGACAAACTTTACTGCTCCTCTCTTTATCGCTCATAATTCCCTCATCATATATTCTAATATCTTTTCTCACACGAAAGCAATATATAATTGTTTTAAATAATTTCTTACACTATTTCCACTACATTGAAACTGCAAGATACTAGTGCAAAATTACTGCTATAAATTGAACATTCGCTTAGTTATTGAAGCCATTTTTACCAAGAGATACAAAGCCGTTCTTTCATAAATCCCGGTACGAAGCATTTCCCAACGAACCAAAAACTAGGCACTGCAAGGCAGAATACCCAGCAAATTAGAGAACAGCGTTTCCTGGGGCCCAGATACAGGCGGACAGACTGTCTGTACAAATTGACCACTCTTATGACACGAGAATGCCAAGATTGTGCATACGTCATTCAAACCCCGTGCACAGTTGCGTGTATCTCTATCGTTAGAGCACCATATCATTTTATTGATTATATACAGGTAAAAGGACCGAACAAACTCAGTTTTCTGAAATTCCAGGGATAGGAAGCAAAAAATTTGAGCAGAGACAATCTTCTTGCTTTAGGCTCTCAGTCGTGAACAAATGTCAACTTCTTTAGAGAAAATTTAGGTTCTTAAGACAATGATTCCCCCGAGCCACGTTTATTTGAGTTTTGTGAATGATAAGTTTTATGGCGAAATGTTATTCGGCGAACACTGCAATTTAATGAAGATGTTTGCAGAACTCGTGATGCAAGACCTGGCACGCTAGAGAGAAGTGGTCACTCGTATGTGCCTCATTTCTGGCGAGTCTGAAACCGCTGCTGGAATGCAACTCTGTTTAGTGCAGCCTTGAAGAAAACATAACAATCTCGGTCATGTAAGTATAACTGACACAAGAAAAGGAAGACAAGTACATAATTTCCGTTAGTTATAAATCCTAAAATACCATTTATCAGTCATTCGCAGAAACAGTGTGCAAGTCTGGGAACACACGGTAATTTTTACCCATGATGTTCATCAAATAATTTAGAATACAAATTTTTGTAAGAAAGAATATCACTAAATACTCATTTCTTAAAGGTACAAGTTATTGCAAAAAATATTATATGTATATACATATGTTGATTAGCAAGGCACATTTTATTAAGAGAAATATTTTGACTGCTAAAGATAATTTTGCACGGAAAAAGTTGAGAGAGAAAATAGGACAAAATGGTACGAACAAAAATGATCACATTTGAGTCGGAAATCACGTGAATGATTCGTCGTTCGTTTCTTTCCCCCCCTCATCTCATATGAGCATAAAAGTAACAAAAATTTAAAATAAAGTGCAAATCCACGACAGAATTCTACAGCCTGTGGTACTGAAGATGCGATTTAAAACCAAATCCTCGCTCTGAATTCGACGAACCTTTTCCTGACAAAATCTCGGTTCTACATAAGAGCCAGCAGCGCTGCAACGTTAATAACAAAACAGGTGACACAGCAACGCGTTGTAAAAGCAGAGGGATTTTATTGCTAGTTTTTGAATGATTTACTATCAAATATTCAACAGAAATTTTTGATGATGAGTCAAACAAGTGCGTCAGAGAGCAGAACTACCAAATCAATCGCTAAACGAAGAAATTTGGTGGACGTTGCAGAGGTGGATTCAGTCCTCTCCTTGATTTTTAATTTCCTCGATTTAGTTCTTAATATCAATTTACTTAAAAATATCTAGCTGTTACACACCATAGTCAGAATGAAATTTTGCTCCTGGAAAGCGACAGCCATTGTACTCAGAATCCTACTAGTCTTGTATTTATTTTAGCACGAATTTTGTGCTGAACAACTTCGATCCTGGAATGAAGGACAAGGGCTAAGAAGAGTTTCCCAGCTCATTACGTACGTATTGAAGATAACGTTAAAAGTTCAAAGATAATCCAACACTTTGAGCAGTAGCAGATTTCGTTTTGATGATTTTTTTCGACATTAACTAGTTAAGGCTAATTACTGAGAAGAAAAGCACATCATTGGCAGCCAGTTGGAAAAGAAAAGTTCAGTAACTTATCACAACAACCATTACGGACAGTGGAAAAAAATTAAAATTTATAGAGAAATATTAAATTCCTTCATATATTTATAATTCATAGAAGCCCTTTCTGAACATGAGCAGGACGAGACAGCTCCCGCAGCTGTGCCCAAATGAAGCACATTCTGTCGGCGAAATTTCGCTGCGCTCCAGAGAGCGTCCAGCGCTCGACGTTCCAGCCGCTCAGTCATCGTCTCCTCCGAGCACTCGGATATCTTTACGAGCCATCGGCCAGTTAATTTTCACCCTTTCCAGGCCAATCCTGGGTAATTTATTCCATTCTTATTTCCAGTATTACGATGCGACACCTAGTAAAGAGCAAGGGCAAAAAATACCAGCCTGCGTTCGAGGATAATCTTACAGGAAGAATAGCGCAAAAATATAGTAAGTCGAGTAAGAAAAACACTGAGTAAGTTCGGGAAAATTTTTGCTGGGTTTAACTTATAGCAGTCCAACGAATTACGCAGGGAAGACTTGGCTATTACCACGATGTAGGGTCCACCATAAACATGAACAGGATTGGTAAATCGCTTTATTTTATGATCTTAAAATAATTCTAAAGTAATAAAATAACTAAAAAACGTGCTAAAATTTTGCCAAGGGTGACGAATATTGCACACAAAAAACATTAAATATGAGCTCCTTCATAATTACAGCAAAAAAATTTTGGTCGTAGCTCAGAAGAATAAATTAAAAACACGTGCACCTAGATTGTCAGTGTAAAATATGATGTGCATTGAAGTTTCATTTGTAAAAGCATCGCTCATGAATGAGACTTGGCCTTCGGCCAGAAAAAGAAACAAAGTGTTACTCATAAATAACTATGAATTCATGCAGAAAAATACTTCAAAAACATCACTAAAGAGAGATAATGTTTTGTACATTTACTTCGCAGAGACAGAGAACAGTGTGAGTGTGAAATAGCCACCTTGCATCGGATACAGAAAAGTTTTTTAAACTTTGATGCAAAATAATTTGAACGATTTCGGAGTAGGAATAAAATCTAAGTTGCTTTTTTTTTGGATTTGTCCATATAAAGAAGCTGGGCTCAATGGATATTTTGGACTTGAAAAATCATCGAAGTGACAGGACCTTTGGGAACTTTATGAGGTTGTGTAAAAACTCAGGATCTGGTGTGTATGATACTACAGGCCTGAGTCGGCGTCGGAACCAGAGGAAAAAATCTGTTCACTCGGTAGATGTATTTCACTTTTCTCCAATACTTTACGCATGGGTAGTCATAGTCGGAAGAAGCTTCGCCAGAGTCTGACGACTTGAAACTGCAAGAGAAAGTCTAAATCCGGATTCCGGCTTTCTGGGACTTCAACGTCGTGGTGGTTGATGTTCTTTTTGCAGAATCTGTTGTAGTTTGTTTCAACCTAGATTCATGTTGGTAGTTTTGGAAATCATTACAAAGGAATGAGAAAAGCATAAATAGACCAAGCTTCAGTTGAAATTACAAATTTGACTATAAATAGTGTCTTTGTACATGCGATAACTGAGTAGCTTACGAAGCTGCCACAACAGTAAACGCGTAGTGTATAATTTGTAATTTTTTTGTATTAAATTGTTTAATGCTGTAGCGTTTTAGCATTGCCCAATACATGGGAAGTGTTAATTTAGGTGACTCATGAAAAAACTTTCTTCACTCAATGTTTAAAGTGCAATAACCAAAGAAGAAATCTTTTTATATTAATCGTTTACTTAATTACGTCAATGAATTCGAACGAATTAAGAGTGTTTGTGAAATTAGGTTTTGCCGTTTGCTTCTACTGAATACAGTTCTGTTCAGTATTCTAGCAATAAAAGAAATTAAGATGGAAATTTTCATTCGAGAATAGTAATAAAATAAACAATGCCATGATCTTGAAAAAGGCAGAAGTTCAATTCAACGACAAAAATAATACGTGTGAACACACAAAAAACGGCTAAAGTTTAAAATACTTGAATAACATCAAATGGTAGTTCACAAAATATCCTAACGATGTTCTATGAAATTTTAAAAATGATAGCACAGAATTAGGTCTACAGAATACGAAGTGTAAAAATCTTTGAATTGACTCGAAAAAATTGATACGAGCAGCCGATGTGAATCATGCTACATTTTAAAATACGACTAAAAACGAAATACGACGGACCCGAGTACGAATCAGGAGCCATAAACATTTATTTATTCACAAGAAAGAATACACAAAAATACAAGGCTATGAATTATGGGAATTATCCAATTAAATTAATTTTAAATGATAGGGAAAAATACAAAGGGAATAAAATGTTATATCAACGCTTCAGTATCCGCTCTTCCGAACAATCACTGGTATTTACTGAAGGTCACAAATGTGCGTAATATAGTGATCATCGGATTTAAATTCGTATAATGTTCATAATATAGTGAGCATTGTATTTAAACTGGTGTAGTTCTTCTTCGAAGCACAGTGGCGATTTGAAATAGGGATGGGCATTAAAAAAATCGGCACTCGTATTTTTGCAGAGAGGTCTCTCTTTATTCGTTCAATGATTCCAGGTACTAAAATTATAAATGGCTCTAAGAAAGAATTCTAAACTGAATAGCTCGTAAGAAGTAACAATTGTATTTCCTTGTAATTGTGATTGCTGTCAGGATTTTTAAAGACTTGATTGCAGCTTTTACTCCTAAAGACTTGATTGCAACCAGAATTTTCAGGCTGCAACTGTGAAGAGATTGGCACTCCCCTCAATTACTAGTGCCATTGAAAAATAATTTGTACAAGCCTAGGCAGGAGTGGCTTCGCTGAAGTGCAGCGTGTTTGCAATAAAGCAAAAGTGGGATGTCTCGACGTAAATAATAGCAGGAGCTATTGCAACATGAGCGACGACTAAAAAAGAAGTGAAAGTCTCTGGTAAGTTATGAGTAGCATTTAGCGAGCTAATCAGATGGAGGAGACGCGTACCACACCGCTGCTCTGACGCTCCTAACAATTGGCTTTCCTGAACATCACGAGAAATAGCGCGGACCTACTTCATCAGTTCAGTCCTCCTCATCAGTTTAGTCTTCGAGCAACAATGCGCTCAACGTGTGTATTTTATGCACTGAGGTGCTACACGCTCATCCTGTTGGAATTCACAGTCTACACGACTACACTTTGGGAATCTTTGGTCTCTATCCTATCGAAGTGCCCTCCGGTGCAAGCCAGGAAGTAGTTTGATTGTATAGTTAAAGGCAGACAAACTCACACCCCTGTGCTCAACTTATAGGATTTCATCAGCATATTAACGAATGTTGAGCGCACATATCTAAGGTGTAAGATGACAAATATATCTTCCATTTAGACAGTAAAACCACAACCGTTCTTGTCTTTACATTCTTCTGTATTACTCGAATTGCAAAACACATTTTCCAGATTTACCATGAACTTAAACATCGACTGACAGATTTCGAAACGTTCACATACCCTATTTTCACGGAACACCATCTTGATATTGGTGTTTTAATTCATTTAATATTATGAACGTTAAGTCTGCATCGTTAAAATTACTGAGATTATAGGCTTACAGACTCAGATCCAAAGTTATACCAGCATAAATTTCCTTTGTGAACTGACCAACAATTTCGTTAGAAAACGATGCGAAGATTTCAGCGCAGTCGCCTGCGGTCAAGCGCACAACCTCGGCAGACTTGTGTTGCCTCGCCAGGCTCGTGCAGGCAGGCCGGAGTGCTGGGCCATCGCAGGTTAATGACGGGCTTGTGACACGAAACACTCAGCATGTGCTACACAAATGATGGTTCCTTCGACTTGCACGCTTCAAAAAAAGGCCCAACTCTAAAATGCAATCCTGGAGTTGCCCCAAGAGAAGCGTCTAAATGTGCTTTACGAGTATTTACCAGATTCTAAATTCGGTTAAGTGAACTTGTGTTCACGAAGCTTCTTTAGCTCAAATCCTGAAAACGTCTTTTGAGAGATGTGTTTCTGTACCTACTTCATGCGATCACACAGACAAAGCCGAACGAATTGGCGCTACAGACCAAAAAATCTTTCTTCTATCATTAGAGACTGAACCCGCATGAGTAATTATACGGCAAATGAGAGATGAATCTCTTGAAAACGTCAAAGTCATTTTCCTTAACACACTAATGGTGGGTTAGGATTCGAAAAGTTAACTAATGATGTCACAAGACGGGTAAATGTAAATTAACCAGGCGGAACAAAAGTCATAACAAAATTACAGGACCTTCAAGAGCTGGGCCGTACCTTCATCAATCAGTACAAAACATTCCGCTAACATTTTTTTCTCCCACAACCTTTTGCTGCTCGTCAGAGTTTGTGCTGGAACTGAACGGCCCCATTTACGGCTCACCGAGGCAAAACGCTTTATTAGGGCAACGAATATTTGAAAGTTCGAGCTATAAAAGCCTTAATAATTAAAACTTTTATGATAATCGTTTTCAAGTGCCTGCAATAATACCACTTCACCAACCATTATTTCTGATAAAACATTTCATTTCCATTCAATTTTTTCATTTGATGCCTATGTAGTACTTTTCATGCTGATTTCACACGGAGCCAGTATTTCCTTGTTTTTATGTGAGGATTGAAACTATAATATGAAAATACCCTGTTCGGTGCAGACATGTACACTCGTACGTGTATGAGTTCTAAACAGATATATTTGACGCTCACGAGTAAACTCATCTTTACTAATTAAGAGGTCGATTACCAAATTTACGTATACATATTATTTAGTTATGGTAATTCACATGTACACACCATTTTTCTGCATTTCCACTACAATTACTTCTTCTACTTTCTTACTTATAGCGAAGTTTTTGCCCCGTCTTGAGCGTGTCGAACTCGAATTAACAGCAATAATACAAGTGACCTACAACCGGAACGGAACCACCTGGATCTCACCTCCCGCATTTGCCAGCTCAACGCTGGTGATCGCATTCCGGTTAGTATTTTGAGATCTGGATATTATCAAAAGTAACAAACGCATACGTTAAAAATCAACCCACAATTCAGAGTCAATAAGCTGTCCAGAAAACACGCAGTCCACGATACCTTTACTCAAGTTTTTTTACAGAATGCGTCGTATATCCGAAAAAACATATCACGCATCGAAAACGTTGTTAATAATCCCTCTAGTTCTTAGGGCATTTTATACCTAAGAGTCGTCTCTGGACCGATGACTCCCTCTGCAGCACAGGAGTAGTGAACGTGTATGGCCAACGATGTCCTGCTAGTGCAGGCGTTCGACATCCATCGGTTCAGCTGAAGGTGCTTCACAAACACAAGAATTTTAGACCACTGAGAATGTGAGACAATTTGCATAATGACCGTACGATCTAAGAGCGAGAAAACTGAAGCCTAGTTATTAAGAAACAAATGAGTTAAGTGTGGCAGATTTGAAACCTTGTACCTGGAAAGGTGTATTGAATATGTAATAGAAATTATCTGTATGCGAGTCATAGGAGCACATGGAAGCGAACACAGATGAATCAAAATGAATGACCAGGTATCAGTAAACATTACAAATTATTTACAAAGTCGTCTAAATAGTTTTTAACGTAAAAATAAAGTCACACAGAAACAGTGAAACTTAATAGTATGTAAAAATCTCCTATAATTAATTAACAAAATTAACAAGAAAATCTTTTCATACTGTAAATCAAACGGATCACCAACAGTAAGAAAATTCGGTCAAAAGGCAGAGCTTACCGTTCCCTTCCTCTCCTACCCTCTCTCGTCCACACAGCATCTCACGCCTCGTGGCGCGAACGTTTGTGTGCGAGCGTCTGCATTTTCTTTCTTGAGCTTAGCTGCACATGAACCCAGCTACTGCCACTGAGTCTGCACTTGAGCCTTGATGCTATCGTGGAAACCCGTCAATAAATCGTGCTGACTTTGAAAGTAATGCTTAGATACACGACTAATTTCTTAGCCCATACTGCAGTGGACAACCACACGTCATACAGGCGAACTGCGTGTGACTCAGACACATAATTGAGCACAAGTCTACACAAAAATAACTCAAACAGAACTTGCTGAATTACAATCAGTATTTGTCCCACGAGAAGCATATTGTCGTTACCGTTGATCAAGATAAAGCCGTTCGGAATCCTGCAAACGTCGAATAGCACATAAGTTATAGTTTGCTTCAAAATCAATTAATTTCAACATTAATTTTTAAGTAGAGTTCTATGGAATTTCAATGGTTATTAAAACAAAATACAATATAAAAATAACTCTAGTGGCAAAATATTAGTCTTAAAAGATAGCTAACATTGTATTGATATAATACGTTTTCAGAATAATTGTAATATAATACTCTTATGTTGAGTTACAGGACAAAAGCAAAGAGGTATAGCGTTAAATGAAATACTTTCAAGTAATAACCAGAATGGGATCAGTAGGATAAACTGGGCACTTGTAAAGAGTTCACAAATAATGCAATTCCAAACGAAACACAAATTAGTAAAAAAGTCTGCCACGTGGAATATACAAGATATCTTTGGAACACAGTTATAAGCATATAAAAGAGTCATAAATAAAGAAGACGAAGCACCCTACTTTCTTACTCACCACAAGACAAAATCATACAGTTCAGAGGATGATTTCTCCTAAAAGACTAGGACAGGTGCACCAGCAGCGCAGGGAGCACCAGAAACACAGCGTACCTTCCAGAGCGCACCAGTATAAGGCAGCGATACACAGTGCATTGCTATGCAGGAGGCACACTTGAAACCATCATGAATAATACATGCGAATGAAGGCATCGCTGTACAGGTGATGCATTCACCGCAATGGAAGACAATTAATTGACAGTCGAAGATTTATGGTCGCTAGACTCGATGTGAGCTAGCGTTGATTGTGATGCATGAAACAGTAATACAATCTCTGCGAATTTACGCTACCAATTCAATGAAAAAACTTGGCATTGGCCATCACTCATAAGAAAATATTACGGGAGGGACCGTGGCCCAGAACAAAGTTGGTGTTATTACCCAAATTAACGTATAGAGGAAAAAAGAAAATTGGATCAGGCCGATGCAAGGCTTGGAAAGAAAAATAACAACCATGAGGCAAATTGTAAGCAGTCTCACGACACGGAAAACACGGGTGGTTAGGGGCAATAAAAATACCAACCATAGGGCGAATTGTGAGAAGTCTTACTACATAAAAAATACGGGTAGTTGAGGGCAATAAAAATTAACAGTCATGAGTCAACTTGTAAGCAATCTTACTACACAGAAGACATGACTGGTTATGAGCAATAATTAGCATTGCTGGAGTACAGAAAATTCCAAACATACAAGGTGCAGTGGATAAATAACCCGCTTTCTCTGGAACATCCTGTGGCCACGTTATCACTCTTTAACCGGTAAAAATTGAACCAGACCATCAGTAGTGTTTGTACTGTCGCACGTGCAGTCATGACATCAACACTGGAGTTTAAGTTCCCACATCTATGAAACAAAAACGCGGTATCGATGTCAATTCACGCCGGACACCACAATTCCGATATTGCAAAGAGGCGTAAAGTGGACTGCAGCTTTGTCAAGAAGGTTCGATGCGAGTGTACTGTTTCCAACTATAACTCTGAAGCAACAGCTGCGAGGTAGGATCATTCAAGGAGGTCTGACTGTACGAGGGATGTTGAATTCACAGCGCTCTTCTGATGTCTGGCCTCCCAACTCCCTCAGCCTCAATCCAATGACCTTATTTGGGGTGCAGTCGAACGGAACACCAACTGAACCCCACTCACAACGAAGAACGAATGAGCGTATCAAGGTGGTTTTCGCCAACCTTTCAAGAAAAAAGAAAAAAAACTATATTTTCAATAGAGTATACAGTACATATACATTGGGTTTTAAATTCTTAATGTTAACATTTTATGAATAATGACGGTGCTTATCGATAAGATCTTCAGAGAAGTAGTGATGCTTCAAGCAAGATCCTCGTCCTCTGTGCTGCAATTTGAAGTCGAAGCTCGTGGGGCGTGCCGATGAGCGTGGTTAAGGTGTGACTTATGCTAAGCGTCCAACGAAGCAGGTGTTGGACAAATTCTTCTAGTTCTCAATGGTCAGGCAAAAATTTACCGTGACAGCTACGGGGAACGATCCCGGGCCTTCCGCATAGCAGGCGGGTACCCTCACCACACCAAGCTGACGAGGGGTCGTCAAGAAGAGTTGCAACAGGTTCCGAGGGTGTATCGAAGCAGAGGGCGGATTCATCGAGTGAGAAATTGCTAGTGGGCATACACAGACAATCATATCGATTTTTAAATAAAGAAATTTTCCTTTGAATAAGAGCCTTTTTACTAAAACCTAAAAAAGAGGGTTATTTATGAACCGCACCCTGTAACTCTCAAAGTATACAGAAAATTGTACGGGAAAAATAATTTTCAATGCAGAACATTATTGCTGAGCACATTCAGAGCACATCATGCACCACAAAATTACATGCGTCCAGGAGCGACCACTCACACGAGAATAAGACCACGGTCCCGTACACGGACGCTTGAAAGGTCGTACAAAAACAAAGTCAGGTTCCCCGGATACTGGCCGTAATTAAACCAAGCTCAATAGTGCATGACCTAGTGAGTAGGAAGTTAGTCTGATCATAATGAGGAGTTACTTTATCCAACAATTGAGCCACACTCGTCTTGATGAGGACGAGCATAGAGACGAGTTTCAAGACGTCGCATCATCTTGGTCTGGACGAACATTAAGACGAGCCTCAAGACGTCGCGTCGTCTTGATCAGAACGAGTATAAAGACGAGCTTCAAGACGTCGCATCATCTTGGTCTGGAAGACAACGTTACGGCGGAGGAGCTGTTATCGCAACAGCTACCGGGAACCTAAGACCTGGTCAATTAATCATAGGCAACTTCGGTTCATAATGATTGCAGCGATAAGTGCCGCCGAAAGGTGTCAAAAACTGCTCAACTTCGTAGCTCAGTCCAGCAAGAAGTCAGACAATTATTTAAAAGTGAACCGTAACTCGATTTTTAGACAGCGTCTATGATAGAAAAACAAGCGCAGTGACTTTTTTCCTAAATAAAATTTTGCGGTAACTTATTGGATGAGGAGAAAATTTATCAGGACTAACACTTTTCCAGCCTTTACCAACAGATTAGATTTTTTTGGTAACTGAGAAATCCAAGAAATTCGAAGAAAACACTATATTGAGATTCAGACAGTGTGAAAACAGTGAAGCCAATTATAACATTTCGAACTAGGCATCAACCTGAACCCACAGAGTACATATATTGTTAATATGCTGGTGTTAATAACCTTTTGAAATCGGCGTTTATCAAACATTTGAGCTGTTCGCTCTAAAATAAAGTTCAGCCAAGAAAATCGTTATCGTGTGAATAACTTACTTTTTTGATTACCTGGAGGTCAAACAGGCAATTATGATGGCAATGGCAAAACTTGTGCAGGGTGCGAGATTGCAGAGCACAAAAATATTTCTTCACAAATAAATCGTGGTCGGAAGACGAATTAAGGCAAAAGGCTAGATAACAGGAACTACAGAACTAAGACGTCTCTCTTTATAGTGCAATGCTTCCTCTATATATTAGCTACACTACTCATATGAGAGAAAAGTCGAGGTACACAATTATTGGAATTAACTTTTACTTCAATTAGCGCTGAGCACCTTTAACTCTGAGTACAATGAACTTTAACTTTGGGTACAATTACCTATACTTTTGATTACAATTACTAAGAACTCTGAGTATAGTTGTATCGTAATTAAATCTGACCGTAACTAACGCTGAGTCAGAGTAAAATTTACAATAAATCTGAAAACTATTAACGCAGAATATAGTTAGCAGAGCATAAATAACATTAAGTACTAGTAGCGCAAGGATACAACCTCTGCGCAGTAATGCAGTAATAGAGGTGTTAGTACTACTATCTACATGAAAGAAGAGCTGCAGCCACATTTGCAAAGCTGCTGTGACAGAAAAATAGAAATACTACATCTCACCATCCACTTGCAGCAAAGAAAAACTATCAAAATTGTACTCGTACGTAGGAACTCAACCAGTACAGCAACCGATGATGGTCTTTATGGTCGCCTTGAAAATATCCTCAATATCGTGAAACAATGATCATGGGAGACTTCAATCTGCCTTACATTACCTGAACTCCTCGTCAAAGTCGAACACCTGGATCTACACTCATCAATCTGATAAATACAAGTTCTTTGCAGCAGTATGTCGGTGAGTCAACAAGACTGAACAATATTCTTGATCTCGTCATAACGACCTCCTGCCGCAGAATAATAAGATTAAAAGTTATGGACAAGATCGGTAATCACCATATGATGGGCTTCGCTCTTTGAGACTACGATTCCAACGATAGAACTCAACTCAAAAACGTTCTAAGCTACCCACGGGCAAACTTTGCAGTAATGAAAGAAAAGCTCGGTAGTTTTGACTACGAACTACTAATAAGGAACAGAAACGTCGAGGAATGCTGCATTATATTCAAAGAAAGAATCGCAACCACCGCACAGACCACTACATGCCAACAATGGGGAAAAAACCAATAACCCTCCTTGTTTTTTTTAGAAGAAATGAAATGCCTTATGAATGCCAAAAAATAGTCACAAAATTCTTAAATGATACCAAACAGAATACTGTCGTCAAGATTCACATCTACAGGACTGTTAAACAAACGATGAAATTTGTAAAGCGAAATAAAGAATTTGCAGGAGCAGCACAAAGAAATATTCACCCGAAAAGCTTCTACAAATACGTAAATTACGTACGACTCAAAAGGCATACTATTGAACCATTGACTGATCCTGATGGCTCAACTCAAACAGACAACAAAAGCAAAACCAAAATTCTAAATACATTCTTTACTTCAGCGTTCACTCATGAAGACGTAACTGAAATCTCACAACCCTGTGCCTTAATTAATCAGGAAATCTTGAAGGACAGCATATTCATAGAGAAGATGCAGGTAAAAAATAGGCTAAGCCTTCTAAGCACATAAATCAACCGGGCCCGACAGCCTGACCATCTAAATACTCAAAGAAACAGCTGAAGTACTTAGCGGACCCTTCCCAGACATCTTCAATCGATCGCTCAAACTTGGGATTGTTCCGAAGGATTGGAAGTAGGTAAATTTCACCATTTAAAAAGAAAAACGAAGAAGCCCCCAGTAACTATCGCCAATCAGTTTGACATCTGTCATCAGTAAATAATAAAAGATTACTCAAAGTCCGTACAGCAAAAGAATTTCAAGCCCATAACCTAATTACTGACACCCAAGATGAATTTAGGGAAAAATGTAGCTGTCTTACGAACTTTCTCGAATTTTTTGGATATCCTTCTCAAACCTTTTCAATTGCATATATTAGGTACAAAAGCCGTAGACCTTGTATACCTCGACTTTCAAAAAGCCTTCGACAAAGTTCCTATCGAAAGGCTAATGGCCAAAGTAGAAGCGCATGGAGTACAAGCCCACTATTCTCGATGGATACAAAATAGGCTTATTGATCGCACTGAACGAGTGATGATTCATGACCAAGCCAATGATTTGACGCATGTATTAGGTTGTTACAAAAATAATGGCTGCTCGAAGGTCTGGAAGGCTTCTGAAATCAGCCATTATTTTTGTAACAACCTAATAACATCAGGATTCCCCCAAGCGAGTATTTTAGGCCCACTCCACATCATCATCTACATCAATAATCTTGACGTCGGAATCATCAGTAAAATCAACAAACTCAACAACGACATGAAACTGCCACAGAGCGTTCACCGAAAGAGACAGAGTAACAGTTCAATCAGACCTCAATTGTCCACGACAACAGACCGAGGCATAGCAAAGCTTCAGCTTTGATAAGTGTTGAGTAATGCACGCTGGTGTTAATAACCAGCATTTCAGACATGCGATTAATAGCACACCTATTGAAGAAGCAAACAAAGAGATCTTGATATTATTATCACTAAAAATCACAAATCTGACAAACAAGTAGAAAAAAGCGTCAGAATTGCGAACACGATCCTTTTCTTCGCAAAATTGCAGGAAACAGGAGCAATTTAGAAAACCAGGCAGAGGACACAATATTACCGCTCTATAAAGCGCCAGCCCAGTCATATTTAGATCATGCAGTACAATTCTCGTCTCCTACAATACGACAAAACTTTATCAAAAATGGAGAAAATTCAGTGTAAAGCCGAGAAAATGATTCCTGAAACCGCAATCTCAGTTACGAAATGAGTTTTAAAGAACTTGAACTCACCTCCCGAGAACAAAGAAGACTGCGAAAACAACTCATCAGGACCTTTAAACATTTCAATGGCTTTAACGATGTTAGCCTGGAAAGGCTTTTAAACAGAGACAATAACATACAAACCAAAACCAGAACGGCCAAAAATTAACGACGAGAAACTCCAAGACGTACCAAGCTCTAAACTTCTTTCCAGTTAAAATTGCAGAATCTGCAACCTGTTACCCGACATAATAGTTTTTTCTGGCACTGTGAACACATTCAAATATCTGCTCGAAAAATAATGGATAATGAACACTCAGTGTTATAGAGTGCTGATTCTATGTATATCTTTCTTAACTTTTGGGGCCTTTTAATGATTGTGAAGCGTGTGCGTGATTGAAATGCCTGTTCGTGATTAAGGCACGTGTGTATACTAAATGTCTGTGCATGATTAAGAAGCATGTACTTGACTGATATCTTAAATTCAGAGAGCACGGAACATTCATAGCAATCCAATAATTGATCTAACGACTCTTTCTTGTTACCATATTTCATTTTATTCTAGTCTCACTGAGTACTTGTAACGTTAAGTACTGGTAACAGTGAGTTTAACTTTCATTTAAATTAATATTGAATACAATTGAGTCACAGAATGATTACTTCTCAGTATAATCAATTCAAAGGTTGATAAATTCTAGGATTAATGAACTCTAAAGTCAGTAAACTGCAAGATTATTCAACAGCATGTTTAATCAACAGCAAGGTTTACCAACATTCAGGAGGATCAACTCTCACAGTAATCAACTTTCAGAGCAATCAAGCCTCATCGTAATAAAATGTCAGGATAATTACCTCTAAGCATATTGCAAACAACTAGTACAATATACAGTACAAGCGAGTGGATATAGACGCTTGAGCAGCGACGTCAACTTTCGCGAGTGAGATCATCTTCTCGTGCTGGATGTGTGACACGTGTGAGCTCTAGGTACCAGCTGCGTTACATCTATAATATACTCACTGAAATGCTTGGGGAAACTGGAGGACTGAAGAGCATCTTGTTCATTTGAACTTGTCTCATGAACGGCTGACGCTCTGATCAATGATAAATTATAGATTCTGACTATGCGTGCCAAAATTGATACTACATCCACATAATTCACGTTCTCAGTACATTCAACTATAAATTTCTCTCGTATTACATCACAATTCAAAGTTCTTTGCACTTTGTGATCACATCTTTGTTCCCTCAGAGCATCTCTCACGCTTCAGAAGTTAGATAAGCGATATTCAAGGGATTAACTCCTCATGCGCAATCGACACGATTTGCAGGATCTACAATGCGAGTCTGATGAAGAAAATATTGAATCAGCAGTCCTGTCTACAGAATACAATATTACTTGGACATATAATCGTACACATTCGAGGCACAATAACTGGGAGTGCGAGCTGGGCTTGCTAATTGTGTTTCAAAATAATCAAGTTCTGAGTACTGAAAAGAAAAAATTAATCTGTTCTATTAAGTAATAAACCACTTTTTTAGTCAACTACATTATGAACAATGACAAGTTCTTATATCTGGATCATATACTAGTGCATAACCCAGAAATAATATAACAGGTTAGAGTGGATAATCTGGATATCGCAGCGAATTGAAATCTGATATAGTATGGGAGGATAAAAAGGTATGTGAACACCAACAATAAAAAAATAATATTCATAATACAGCGTTCTTGAAGTTCTTTATTGACATCCTAACTCGCATACAGGAATGGACGGGTAAAATCAGGAGTTGTAGGGAGGTGTTCATTGAAGCAAAAATATTAAAGAATTGTTCAAATTATGGAGAAGACGCTGGCGTCCAACATCAAGTGGCAGCCTAATGAGCCACACTCCGGAATGCCGGAAATCACTAGATGAGGCTGATGACCAGTGGCACCGCTAGTCAGCTATTGCAATACCATAGGTGCTGAATTAGACAAACAGAATTTAAAACATCAGTTTATCAAAGTAGACAACCTCCTAATTATAATACGGACGGTGAAAAAACGAACACCACTTCAGAATTTGAAATACTACTGGTTATATACGGATATTTAAGTAAGAAAATGGAAAAAATCAAGAAACTGCCAATTTAAATGTAAATAAAAAATGAAAACTGAGGGAGCAAATGACGTGCATTTATGCGTCACAAATATAATGCTTTATTATATAAAAAATGAGCTATCTATTGCGGTCACTCTCGAGACCAGATGAAATCACTCAACAAGTGAAATCCCTACATGAGGTGTAGACCATTGAGCGAAATGTGCAGCAGCAGCAGCAGCACAACTATCACACTTTTATGAGTCTCGGCACAGGCCACTCGAAAGTTTTCATCCGAGCATGCGTCCCACACGACGGGAAATGAAATCAGGAGAATAAAAGACAAGAGCCAACATCCATGTCTGAAGTAGCTTTTGTTATGTCTTGAAGAATATTTGACGCGATTCTATACAATACATAACCTGTTGAGAATCTACAAAATGCGGATCTTAAAATTTGTTAGATTCTTGAGAAGGTCGTAATTGAAATCCTAGAACTGGAAAACGGCACTAAAATGGGGTTTTATAACCGCTCATTGGACGACAGGGTGAGGTTTCGTACGAGCCTGTCATATTTTATTAGTTCAACACTGGACTCGGGATGATGAGTGGCGTGCAAAATACCAGGGGAGACCAAGCAGAACGAACGTGGCTGTGGCCGCCGAGAAACTTTTGAGACAAGAGAAGTTCTTGCGCACCTTCGCGGCATTCTTGGCGAGGAGAGCCCAGCGCCACCGGATTGCCGGAGAGGGAGTTATCACTTTAATGACCCTCCCGAGAACAATAATTGCGCAATCTTAGTACACTTGGGGTTGCATTTTAGCGCAATATTGACGCACTAAAACACAGCAGCAGGAATGATTTGCTTACTGCGTTGCTCGAGTTACGGTTAAGTGGACCACTCCATCAAGAAAAGCCAAGTAAAAAGAATGCAGGCGATAGCAAGGAAAACAGTAGCTGTAGCCCCAGGGGACTCAAAATTACTCTCGCATCATTAGACACGGCAGAAGGAATATAATGAACGTACAACTTATTAAAGGCAAAAAATTCTGGTATAGTGACGGAGAAAATATGAAGCAATAATCCACAAGGACCTAGGAAGAAAAGAAAAGAAACTTCGAAAGTTGAAGTGGCGCAATTTTATTGTGAAAGTTCTGGCCACTTGTGGAATGCCCTTCATTTGAGCTGGGAAGCCCATGGCACTTAGTCGATTGAATAACGTAAAAATGCTCCAACACTTCT
Source organism: Trinorchestia longiramus (assembly GCA_006783055.1). NCBI lineage: Eukaryota > Metazoa > Arthropoda > Malacostraca > Amphipoda > Talitridae > Trinorchestia > Trinorchestia longiramus. The sequence goes on along the minus strand of VCRD01000726.1, from coordinate 7,052 downwards.
AAGTTTGACTTATTGAATAAGTTATTGGACAAACCCGACAATAACAGGAAAGTTTAGTGGCGGACTTTTAACGACAGAAAATAAATGGTACTTCGGTATGAGATTCCTCTTAATGAACCTCCAAACTAATTATGAAGCGCCAAGCAAAGTCAGCTCAAAAATTAAGGGAACTCAGTTTATGTGGCACGAAAATTAGAGCTGTTAAAAATTCCAAAGACTAATTTAAAACTTATCTGAGAAAAGGATAAGTCTTTAAAGTACCACTGGGAACACTGCATTTATCATTGATGTGAGAAAGTTCAGAACGACGCCACATACATGTCTGAGGCAAAAATTTGCTATACATATTGGTCATCACTTCATCTTATTCCTTAGTTCAAGACATCCATACTTAAAGTAATTTCATAAACGAAATAAACTAAAAATCTTAGAATTTTGTTAAGATATAAAAAATTAGTCAACAATTAAAGGAGAAAAGAAGTGATTATCACATGATCTAACTGACCATGAACCACAGAAGAGAAGTAAAAATTTAACTCGGAGTCCTATTTTTTTATTACATTACACCTTAGTTGCCGTAGTCTTTTAGCAGTGAAAAAACAGAGAAGTTTCGTATGAATGACCACAGGAATAACTGTGAATAACTCAGTGATATGAGAAAGGAAGATGGCGATGCACTGGGCATGAAACGTACAATACCATGCTACTCACAAAGAGCAGCTCTTACAATATTTGGCTCTTGTTAATGGACTATTAGTAAAGAAAGTAACCATCACTATTTTCGTAAAATCCAGAGAGCAAAACATGAGTAATTTTCGACTATGTTGGCCTCATAAATTGCATAATAAATTTTAGATCATTTAATAGTCTACAAAAAATCTATAACATGAAATCATCCAACGAGAGACAAACGAGTGAATGTTGAATATCGTCCTCTACCACAGAATCTTGCTGAGATGAACGCCCCTTCGTGAATATCGATAATACGAAACTTCGAACATACACTTTAATACATGTTTAATAGTTTTTTTAAACATTAAATGTTGAATTTGTGAATGTTGAAGTTCATTCCATAGCTGAAGAACCATCAAACAATGACTCACTCAACTGCTGCACAAAATAGAAGCATTAGAATAGAATAGAACGAGGCAATAGAAACGAGCCGTTTGGTCCATTCTTGAGTTGCTACCTAAGTCACATGCAGTCTAAATTTAAGGCATCAATCGTGCACATAGACCTCAATCACGCAAGCCAATTTAGTCATGAACACGCCCTTCACTCACGCACAGGCATTTCAGTCACGCACATTTCCTGCAATCATACACAGGCCCTAGGAGTTAGGAACACGGAATCAGTGTGTATGTAATACTGTGAGGCTCCTAATCCAATATTTGTAGAGACGATTTTTTAATACTTTCACAGCATGCACCGGCACAAACGATGTTTTTGGGTAGCTGGATCCAAGTTTTGGCAATTTTAAGTAGAGAGAAGGTTAGAGCTTAGGATGTCTTGAAATTTTTATGATTAGTTTTTAGACGTTGTTTCTGGATCGCAGATCACCGTCGGTCGAGAAGCCCTTCCAGGATTACGTCGTTAAGGCCGTTGAGATATTTATAAGTCTCAGTGAGTTATCTTCGCAGTTTTCCTTGTTCTAGAGAGATGAATCCAAGCTATTGAAGTCTCCCTTCGTAGTTAAGATTACACAGTTCAGGTGTTATTAGCATTTTCTGTTGCCTAACTGAACAGCCTCACAAAATCTATAACATGTCCGTCTTCGTTCATGGCCGTAGGGTGTAAGTTCATGACAGATTTTCTAGGAAGCCAGAGGAAATTATTTAAATATCACTTCATTAGCATAATCACAGTTCAAGAATAAAAAGAAGTAACAGATACACATAAATTATACTAATGAGTCCCACAACGGCTGAACATTGGCTAACAATAAATCATAAACGACGCTAATTCGAAAAGAATGTTGATGAGAGCGTCATCCAACTCTCGCCACGTACAGTTGAGTTGTGGTCTTCAGGAAACACGGCCACATCAAAGATTTGATATGATTAAATTTCAAAGTAATTTCCGTTATTATCATAGTGAACGAAAGATGTTTACAAAGTTGCACTACGAGTTTCAAATTCCGTTTTACTGAACTTTCATGCTGCATTTTAAGCAAAGGTCGACACGCTTGATCTATTATGTGACATGTCTAACAGTTCAATGCGCATATGAAGGGTTCACAGCAACTCGCCAGCGCTGCTCTATTTCATTGCTTATGTGTTAACGATAACATCACAACACACTTCTGCTGGGACACTCGGACCAACGTTGAAGGACCATGTGTAGATGCTAGCGTCATCTCATAACACACATGTGCAGAACACACGCACAGAAGCTCCACAGCAGCAAAGGCAAGAAAGTAATTTTTTGGTTTGTCTTGTTCGGTATGCCTCCGGTGGCTGAGTTATGGCTCGTAATTGCTGGTGGTGACACGACAACTTGGTGACGAACAAGAAGCATTTTTCTTCTGCCTCCTTCACCAGCACTCAGTACAAACTTCATCGCCGCATTCTTCAGCTAATGTTTCGCACAACTTAATAAGTGTGTGCGTTGTAAGCGTTACACACCTTTTTGACAGAGCTAAAACAATCTTTCTAAGTCTGTGTATAAACTCGGTGATTTTGTTCACTGTCAAATTTATATTTTCTTAGATTTTTACAGTACGACACTACTGTGGGCATTTTATATTTGAGTGTACTAATATTTTCCTTCCTGCATCAGTTTTAGTTTGACTCAGTTCTTCAAGTTCTCTTCAGTTGAAGGCATTGATCCTATTACACTTCTAGAGATCGTCCTGAAGGAACTTCATACCAGTGGCTTCTTACAACAACTTGATTTTTTTGCACAATTGCTAACACATTTTTTTCTTGAACGCGTCATAAAAGTTGTAATATTAACAAGATCATTATAAAATGTTTTTATCCATTTCCTTGTTTTTCATGCGTCTTGTTCCCCATTACTCGTTAAGAGAAGACCAGCACTCAGTACAAACTTCAACGCCGCATTCTTCAGCTAATGTTCCTAGTATCCCAGTAATAAAGACAGTACTGCAGGCTCGGCCCCGCAGGTTTTGTCTCCGTATCGTCCCGCGATGTCACAGTTTCAGCACAATTTTTTCCAATTTTTAGTCCTCACGTTCAGCTTTATGATCTTTAATTTGATAATTATTGCACCAACAGTCATTATTAGAAATCCAAATAAATTAATAATCATACGAACATACTGATGAAAAATTACGATAATAATGTTCAAAACCATAAATCAACGAACTATATGAATAAATACACGGTCGTGACGAAAAAAAATCAGTTGAACTATTATACATATATTGTAAATTATATTACCATATATATATATATATATATATATATNATTTTAGTGCCGTTTTCCAGTTCTAGGATTTCAATTACGACCTTCTCAAGAATCTAACAAATTTTAAGATCCGCATTTTGTAGATGCTCAACAGGTTATGTATTGTATAGAATCGCGTCAAATATTCTTCAAGACATAACAAAAGCTACTTCAGACATGGATGTTGGCTCTTGTCTTTTATTCTCCTGATTTCATTTCCCGTCGTGTGGGACGCATGCTCGGATGAAAACTTTCGAGTGGCCTGTCCCGAGACTCATAAAAGTGTGATAGTTGTGCTGCTGCTGCTGCTGCTGCACACTTCGCTCAATGGTCTACACCTCATGTAGGGATTTCACTTGTTGAGTGATTTCATCTGGTCTCGAGAGTAACCGCAATAGATAGCTCATTTTTTTATATAATAAAGCATTATATTTGTGACGCATAAATGCACGTCATTTGCTCCCTCAGTTTTTATTTTTTATTTACATTTAAATTGGCAGTTTCTTGATTTTTTCTATTTTCTTACTTAAATATCCGTATATAACCAGTAGTGTTTCAAATTCTGAAGTGGTGTTCGTTTTTTCACCGTCCGTATTATAATTAGGATGTTGTCTACTTTGATAAACTGATGTTTTAAATTCTGTTTGTCTAATTCAGCACCTACAGTATTGCAATAGCTGAGTAGCGGTGTCACTGGTCATCAGCCTCATCTAGTGATTTCCGGCATTCCGGAGTGTGGTTCATTAGGCTGCCACTTGATGTTGGACGCCAGCGTCTTCTCTATAATTTGAACAATTCTTTAATATTTTTGCTTCTATGAACACCTCTCTACAACTCCTGATTTTACCCGTCCATTCCTGTATGCGAGTTAGGATGTCAATAAAGAACTTCAAGAACGCTGTATTATGAATATTATTTTTTTATTGTTGGTGTTCACATACCTTTTTATCCTCCCATACTACATCAGATTTCAATTCGCTGCGATATCCAGATTATCCACTCTAACCTGTTATATTATTCCTTGGATATGCACTAATATATGATCCAGATATAAGTACTTGTCATTGTTCATAACGTAGTTGACTAAAAAAGTGGTTTATTACTTAATAGAACGGATTTATTTTTTCTTTTCAGCACTCAGAACTTGATTATTTTGAAACACAATTAGCAAGCCCAGCTCGCACTCCCAGTTATTGTGCCTCCAATGTGTACGATTATATGTCCAAGTAATATTGTATTCTGTAGACAGGACTGCTGATTCAATATTTTCTTCATCAGACTCGCATTGTAGATCCTGCAAATCGTGTCGATTGCGCATGAGGAGTTAATCACTTGAATATCGCTTGTCTAACTTCTGAAGCGTGAGAGATGCTCTGAGGGAACAAAGATGTGATCACAAAGTGCTAAGAAATTTGAATTGTGTTGTAATACAAGAGGAATTTATAGTTGAATGTACTGAGAACGTGAATTATGTGGATGTAGTATCAATTTTGGCACGCACAATCAGAATCTATTATTTATCATTGATCAGAGCGTCAGCCATTCATGAGACAAGTTCAAATGAACAAGAGGCTCCTCAGTCCTCCAGTTTCCCCAAGCATTTCAGTGAGTATATTGAGTATTAGTATATTGCAGTTGGTACCTAGAGCTCACACGTGTCACACATCCAGCACGAAAAGGTGATCTTACTCGCGAAAGTTGACGTCGCTGCTCAGGCGTCTATATCCACTCGCTTGTACTGTATATTGTACGAGTTGTTTGCAATATGCTTAGAGGTAATTATCCTGACATTTTATTACGATAAGGCTTGATTGCTCTGAAAGTTGATTACTGTGAGAGTTGATCCTCCTGAATGTTGGTAAACCTTGCTGTTGATTAAACATGCTGTTGAATAATCTTGCAGTTTACCGACTTTGGAGTTCATTAATCCTAGAATTTATCAACCTTTGAATTGATTATACTGAGAAGTAATCATTCTGTGACTCAATTGTATTCAATATTAATTTAAATGAAAGTTAAACTCACTGTTACCAGTACTTAACGTTACAAGTACTCAGTGAGACTAGAATAAAATGAAATATGGTAACAAGAAAGAGTCGTTAGATCAATTATTGGGTTGCTATCAATGTCCCGTGCCCTCTGAATTTAAGATATCAATCAAGTACATGCTTCTTAATCATGCACAGACATTTAGTATATACACGTGCCTTAATCACGAACAGGCATTTCAATCACGCACACGCATCACAATCATTAAAAGGCCCCAAAAGTTAAGAAAGATATACATAGAATCAGCACTCTATAATACTGAGTGTTCATTATCCATTATTTGTCGAGCAGATATTTGAATGTGTTCACAGTGCCAGAAAAAACTATTATGTCGGGTAACAGGTTGCAGATTCTGCAATTTTAACTGGAAAGAAGTTTAGAGCTTGGTACGTCTTGGAGTTTCTCGTCATTATTTTTTGGCCGTTCTGATTTTGGTTTGTATGTTATTGTCTCTGTTTAAAAGCCCTTCCAGGCTAACATCGTTAAAGCCATTGAAATGTTTGAAGGTCCCAATGAGTTGTTTTTTGCAGTCTTCTTTGTTCTCGGGAGGTGAGTTTAAGTTCTTTAAAACTCATTTCGTAACTGACATTGCGGTTTCAGGAATCATTTTCTCGGCTTTACACTGAATTTTCTCCATTTTTGATAAAGTTTTGTCGTATTGTAGGAGACCAGAATTGTACTGTATGATCTAAATATGACTGGACTGGCGCTTTATAGAGCGGTAATATTGTGTCCTCTGACTGGTTTTCAAAATTGCTCCTGTTTCCTGCAATTTTGCGAACAAAAGGATCGTGTTCGCAAGTCTGACGCTTTTTTATACTTGTTTGTCAGATTTGAGATTTTTAGTGATAATACTATCAAGATCTCTTTGTTTGTTTCTTCAATTGGTGTGCTATTAATCGCATGTCTGAAATGCTGGTTATTAACACCAGCGTGCATTACTCAACACTTATCAAAGCTGAAGCTTTGCTATGCCTCGGTCTGTTGTCGTAGACAATTGAGGTCTAATTGAACTGTTACTCTGTCTCTTTCGGTGAACGCTCTGTGGCAGTTTCATGACGTTGCCGAGTTTGTTGATTTTACTGATGATTCCGACGTCAAGATTATTGATGTAGATGATGATGTGGAGTGGGCCTAAAATACTCGCTTGGGGGAATCCTGATGTTATATGCGTCAGATCATTGGCTTGGTCATGAATCATCACTCGTTCAGTGCGATCAATAAGCCTATTTTGTAGCCATCGAGAATAGTGGGCTTGTACTCCATGCGCTTCTACTTTGGCCATTAGCCTTTCGATAGGAACTTTGTCGAAGGCTTTTTGAAAGTCGAGGTATACAAGGTCTACGGCTTTTGTACCTAATATATGCAATTGAGAAGGTTTGAGAAGGATATCCAAAAAACTCGAGAAAGTTTGTAAGACAGCTACATTTTTCCCTAAATTCATCTTGGGTGTCAGTAATTAGGTTATGGGCTTAAAATTCTTTTGCTGTACGGACTTTGAGTAATCTTTTATTATTTACTGATGACAGATGTCAAACTGATTGGCGATAGTTACTGGGGGCTTCTTCGTTTCTCTTTTTAAAATGGTGAAATTT